>JAADWA010000025.1:0-96680 GCA_023335935.1 Pythium phragmiticola
CTTTCTACCATCGATCTCGATGAGTGCTATCGCTTCTCTGCGATTGTGTCGTTCCTGCACGTGCTTCCACAACCATATCACCATGTACATCTAATAACTGTATACAGTGCGTGCGCCTGGTCACAACGGCAGTGTCAGAGTGGAGGAGTAGGCTGATGCGCCGCGTTGCTCCGCATTCTCTAACGTTCAACAGCGCGTGTCTCTCCACCCACAACAGGTTCGCATCGAACGTTAGAAGCTATTGTGCGCAGCGCTCGCGCGACAACACCAGGGCGCCCTTCGCGCATGCAGGTGCATCCCAGAGACGGTTTATCAAGCGCGTAGAATTGGAATGCCCTTGGCACTCATGTTTGGTCATGACCACTGAGATAATAACACTTCAATCCATCTGCCTTGCGCATTGTTGACGTCAACGAATGGTTGGTCGAGTGCTGCAAGTACGTCAGCGACGTCGAGTCCGACGTGAGCCCATTCCACTTCCTTCTCCAAAAGACCATTGCTGCAGACGGACACTTTTGATCCCGACCAGTACACCGTGATGCACCTTCTGATCAAGCGCGCGCTCCGCACTGTCACGACCACGCGCCGAATCGCGACCTCCCGCCCGCAGTTTCCTCCGGCGCAGACGCTTCCGGTGGGCGGCAACTACGCGCTCAAATACATCGACATTCGCCCCACGACCAAGGACACGACCGAGAAAAAGCCGACGCTCGTGCTGATCCATGGCGCGCCGGGCTCGTTCCAGGACTTCAAGTATCTGATCCCTTTGCTGCAGGACAAAGCCCGCATCATTGGCGTGAACCTGCCCGGCAATGGCGAGTCGCAGGTCATCGACCACACCAACTACTACGACAACATCGATGCCATCAAAGTCCATCGATCGGCGTACGATGCATTGGTGCAGTTGTGTGGAGACGACGAAGATGTGTTCGTGCTGGGCCACTCCTTTGGTGGCCACGCGACCATTAACCTCACGGCGTTCAACCAAGACGAGCGCAAGCTCAACATCCGCGGCGTGGCGCTCGTGGCGTCGGCCGGACTGCGACCACACAAGGCCATGCATCCGCTCTTGAACGCCATCTTGTCGAACCTGCTTCGCTCGAAAGTTGCGCTCATCGAGCGCTGCGCACGCGAGCTCACCCGGCTCCTCTATGTCAAGGTGGTGGGCTTCCCCGCCAATGCGTCGACCGAGCATTTCGTCGCGGGCATTGTGCGTTGCGCGACCACCGATTTCAACGTGATCAAGCAGCACGTCCAGCGGATCCGCAACGTGCCGGCGTTCTTTGCGTGGGCCAAAGACGACGCGTTCATGGAAGAAGACATCTTCACAGAGTTGAGCCAGCAGTGCCACCCGGGGCCGCGTCTCGCTTTCGACAGCGGAGGCCACAACATTCAAAAGACGAAGGCGCCGCTACTGGCAGAGGAGCTACTGCACTGGACGCGCGCCGTGATCAATGGAAGCGGCAGTGGCCCCCACCCAACCACAATGCACTGATTTAGACGAAACATATGCCAGCTGACGTACTTGCTGTATCATTTTGTGTTCTATAGTGTTCTTAACTGCAACTCCTCGAGAGATTACGCCATCCATCGCTGATGGCAATCAAGAGCTCCGCCAGTCGTTCTCATTGATTGAGAGAAGATGCTGCCTCGTGCGATCGCTCGCCGCTCGCTGCTGGCCACGACGCGTCGCGTCGGCCGTGGCGCATGGGTCGCTACTACTGCTAAGTCGCCAGTGCATTTGGAATCGCGCGCTCAGTCCACGACCACGGCTCGGCGCAGACCGGCGCTGCCAGAAGCCAAAGCCATTGAAGTTGGCGGGACCTACTCGATCAAGTACATCGACCTGAAACCGCCAGCACCCGCAGTGGCAGAGTCAACAACCCCGACGATCGTGCTGATCCACGGCGCGCCTGGTTCCCACCAGGACTTCAAGTATCTGATCCCTCTGCTGCAGGACAAGGCGCGCATCGTCGCCATCAACTTGCCGGGCAACGGCGGCTCGGCCGTGCTGGACGAGACCACCAACTACTACGAGCACATTCGCGCAGCCAACCTCGGTCGAGTGGCTCACGATGCACTCGTGGAGATTTGTGGTGGTGACGAGAATGTGTTCGTGATCGGCCATTCGTTTGGCGGCCACGCGACGATCAACGTCGCCGCTCTCAACGAGATGGAACACGCGGCCGACCGCAAACTACGCATCCGCGGCATCGCGCTGCTGGCATCAGCAGGTCTGCGCGTCCACAAAGGCATTGAGAAGAGCCACTTGCACATGTTTCACGGCCTTCTCGAGTCGGAGTATGCTCTGGTGGAGGCTGTCGGTCGCGCTGCGACGCGCGCCTTGTACACACGCCTGTGGAAGTTCCCGTCGAGCTTGCCGACCGAGGAGTATGTCGCGGGTCTCGTGCGCTGCGCGAGTACAGACTTTTCAGCCGTGAGCGACCACGCCGCGCGGATCGCCGACGTGCCGGCGTTCCTTGCCTGGGCCAAGGACGAACCGTTCATCCAGGGTGAGATCTTCCGCGACCTCAGCGATGCGTGCGCGCCTGGCCCGCGTTTTGTCTTTGAAACGGGCGGCCACAACATTCAGAAGACCAAGGCCGAGTTCCTTGCTGCGGAGCTGCTCGAGTGGACGCAGCGCGTCGTCAGTGGAGACACGCACGCGACGCGCCTGATCCACGAACTACCTTAGACGTGTTGGGTACAAAACAAGTCTTTTTGTTGCTAGTGATCTTTCTCGCTGTCTCGGTTGAGCCTGAGTGGAGTCTATTACTATGGTGATGGAAGTGTTCAAGTAGTAAATCGATCAGCTAAGAAATGTTGCATTACTGGCGAGTGAACCCAATAGCACAAAGAGATCGGATCTCGCGGCAACCCGGGTCCTGGAGGCGCCGGATCGGTCATCCTGCGCACGGATGCCACCGCGTCCACAGCAACACTGATCTGGAGCGCAGCTATGAGTCTCGCGGCACGCACGACGACGAACAACCAGGCCGAATACGTAGGCCTTCTCACTGGGCTCCAAGCTACCCTTCAGCACGACTGGTCTCCTCTCTTGCTGTCGCCGGCGACAGCACACTCGTGCTCCGTCATTTGCGTGCCTCAGCGCGCGCCTCCTCGCCCAACATTGCAAAGCCCGACTCCTCGCTGATGGGATTGGCGTGACTGCTCGGTCACACCACCTCACGGCCTGGGATAGCCATCAATGTCGAATGCAGGCCGTTCACCCGTCTGATGGCGGCGCGATGGCCGACCGCCACGCTGGGCTTTACATATTCTGTCGTATACGCTAAAAACAATAACGGAATACACTCCGCTCGACGTTAAATAATACTGAATCCACTCCAACCTCAACACCACCAAGTGCATAGATGTTTCAATGCCATATGGATAATGAAGGCATGAGGAGCTACGAGCTATGATTGGCTATATGTATTCGTCTGCTTCTATCTTGCCGAGATTCTGACGTGGGGTCCCATGCCGCGCTTCACCGGGAAGCGCATTCGCAGACCCATGCGCCGCGGCGTCTCTCTGCTCAGCGCGTATGTGCGTTGCGCTGCGTCTCTAGTACAATGCGCAAACCCACGAAGGAAAGCGGTCGCAGCCGCTCACCACCGTTTCATTGCGCCGCATTCGATCGGATCGACACGCCACTTCACCAGCTTCTTGCCGACTGCCTCGCGTCAAAAGAAATCCATTCATCCGCCGCCACCGCCACTACCGACTGCCAAGATCGTCCGTGTCGATCACGACTGCGCTCTCGAGTACTTTGACTTGCCGCCGGCCAGCGCGGATCCCAGCGAAGCAACGACGCTCGTGCTTCTCCATGGCGCCCCAGGCACGTACAAAGACTACCGCCACTTGGTGCCTCACCTCCAACAGCAAATGCCGGGCGCGCGTATCGTTGGCCTCAATCTGCCGGGCTTTGGCGGATCCACGGTCGACGAAACGCGGTACTTTGAGCTGCTGGACGCCCAACGTACGGCGCAGCTGAGTCTGCGAGCGCTCCACTGTCTCATCGACAGCGATGCGCGCATGGTTCTCGTCGGCCACTCGTTCGGTGGACACGCAGCACTCAATGTCGCGGCGCTCAACGCCACGGCGTCTCCAGCAGAGAAACCACTGGCGATCGCGGGGCTCGTGCTGCTCGCGTCGGCAGGCACACGTCCACACCGCGCGCTGCGACCACGACTGAGCGCACTGGTGATTGAGGCGATGCAGTCTTCGCCTCCGGTGGTACGCCGCGCACTGGCGCGTGTGGTCAAGACGTTCTACACGACGATATTGCGGTTCCCGTCCGACTTTCCTACGAGCCACTTCGTCGCTGGCGTGCTTCGTGCCAGCACAACCGACTTTCGAGTGGTGCACGACCACGTTGCACTGCTGCGTGCCGCACGCGTGCGCTCGCTCAGCGCGTGGTCGCGTGACGACGAGTTCATGGAGGACGCCATCCCCACCGCGCTGGCCGCGGCCCTGCGTTCAGACGCGCGACTCGCGTTCCATGGCGCTGGCCACAACCTCCAAAAGACCCGCGCTGACGTGCTGGCTCGCGAGATCGCGGCGTGGCTCGCATGCGTCGACAAAGGCGACGCATCCATTGAGGCGGCGAAGGTGGAGATGCATCCATGAGTCATGGATGCATCTTTGAGTCAAGGGTGGGGAGATACGGATGCTGATTCAAGGGCGAGGAGCTACGTATCACGATTGACTAACACTGTGCTTGTGTGTTCGATTGGCTGTAAATACCTATAGAGACGTTTGATTGGCTATAAATGAGACTGATTTCTCGCTGCAGAGGCTGGTCGACCTGTCGCCATTTTCCAACCCAGCCATATCACAGCGATGGCCGACTTGGACCGCGCGGCGTCGCCGGCGACGACCGAGACGCCGGTGCTGGAGGCCCTCCATCTACGAGCGAGTGCGCTTGTGGCGCTGCCGTCGGCACCGCCAGCGCTCAGCCGCGGCAGCAGCCAGAGCAGCAGCAGCAGCGGAAGCCGCCGCCGTTTCGCCGTGGACAGACAGACGCCGCTCCTGCGGCGCTCAATGGCGCAGGACAGCGACCCGTGTATGCTGGGCTCGTCGTTCGACGGCTGGAGCGACGACGAAGAAGAAGAAAAGAAGGAGAACGACGGCGAGATCCACCGGACGCGGCCCGTCTTGCAGCGCAGCCGCACGGAACAGGTCAGCGTGGGCGTTCACCATGGTGCTGATGTGCGGGCGCAGAGCGACGTGGGGTTGCCCCCGACGATGATGCCGCCCATCGCGCCGCTCAACATCCGCGTGCGCAAGGTGGCGTCGACGTCGGCGCTGGACCTCACGAGTGCAAAGCTGACGGTCGACGCGTTGTCCCCCGCCGCGTCCGTCGCGTCGCTGCCGCCCATGCTAGAGAACTCGTTCGACCGCATCGACGCTGAGCTCACGTCCGTGGTCGAAGAAGGCGGCAGTGCCGACGATGACCGAGGCCACGACGACGAGATGCGTCGCGCCGGCCGCTTTACCAGCGAGCAGCTCACGGACCCCACGCGCCGCTCGCTCCTCACCTACGCCGCAGCGGCAGCGGCTCTTCCGCCTCCAGCGTCCGCTCCCGCCGGACGCATGGGCTGGCTGTTCGCGTGCACGTCTCCTCGCTTCCGCCGCTGGTACGGCCGCATCCTGAACTCGTACTTTGCGTTCTGGCTCGTCGCCTGCACGGTCGTGGTCACGCTGATCCAGCTAGTGCTTCTCCTCACGGCCTTGCTGCTGGACAACAAGAAGACGCGCGCGTCGTCCGAAGACCCGTCGTGCCACACGCTCGGGCTGCGGTCTCTCCACTACTTGGCTGCAGTCGCCTGCGTGCTGCTCGTGCTGCCCGTGGTGTCGCCCATCGACGCCTTTCGTCTCTACCACAAGCGCGACGCGGACCGCCGCATGGTGCGGCTGCCGTTCCTCCACCTCTGCGAGCTCTTCGTCACGGTCGAAGTCATCTACCTCATCTTCTTTCTGCTCCACCGAGGCTACAAACTGCCCCAGACCGTCGTGTGCCACCGCAACTACACCAAGTCGGAGCGCATGTTTCTCTACGGGACCTTCACGCTCTGGGGTGTGCTCTGGTGGCAGCTCATCGTCTTCTGTCGCTTTCTCGTGCACCTCAAGCTGCAGGCCGACGCCGCAAACGAGTCGACCCACACGTCGGCGCTCAGCGACTGGCTACGCGTGTCCAACACGCGCGAGCTCGCGGCGTCCAAGGCGGCGCGCCCCGTGCAGCGCTTCAAGAAGCTGCTCTACCGCGCGGCCGCCCGCGGCGACACGGACGCCGTGAACGACCTCGTGGACGCGGCGTCGCTCGCGTCGTTCGGCATCGACGGCGCCGACGGCGTGCGTGCGCTGTACGCGAGCAGCCCGACGCTCTGGCTCTTTGCGTTTGCCGTGTCGTGCAAGAACCCGCTCCACATTGCGGCCAAGCGCGGCCACTTTGAGATCGTCGACAAGCTGCTCTCGCTCGGCTTCGACGCCAATGCGCTCGACAAGGTCGCGCGCGTCAACTTTAACATGGGCCTGCTCTTCAAGCTCGCGACGCGGATGCTGTCCACGCAGGACGGCGACAAGGCGCTGCTCAAGCCCGTGCTCTGCTCGGTGCTGCTGCCGCCGCTCCACGGCGCCGTCGCGGCTGGCCACGTCGACGTCGTGCGGCTCTTGCTCGAGAAAGGCGCCGCCAATCCGAACGCGTTACCACGGGCGTCGTTTTACTATCCATCGGCCGTGATCCCGGCCATTTTCGTGGCCGACGACCCCGAGATCGTCAAGCTGCTCGTCGCGAAAGGCGCCAATTTTCTCCACGTCGCGACGACCACGCTCTCGGGCTTGGCCTCCAACACGTACGCGACGGCGCTCCAGCGAAGCGCCCTCACGCAGCGGTCGGCGACGACCGAGTACCTCCTCTCGTGCGGGGGCGACGTCGCGCTCACACCGCTCCACGCAGCCGCCGCCGCCGACAATGTCCGCACCGTCAAGCGCCTCTTGAGACGGCGGGAAAGAGGACGAGATCGGTCAGCGAACGGCCACGTGAACGCGCGCGGCGAGCGCGTCGAGGGCGTGCAGCGCCGCACACCGCTCCACTGGGCCGCAGTCGTGGGCCGCACGGCCGCGGCCGAGGCCCTCCTGGACCGTGGTGCCGATCCGGACGCGAGGGACCGGTACGGACGCACGCCGCTCCACTGGGCGGCGCACAACAATCACGCCGACGTAGTCGCGCTGCTGCTCGAGCACGGCGCCAACGCGCAGGCCGAAGACGACGGTGGCGTGCCCGTGCTGTCGTTTGCGGCCGAGTCTGAGGGCGTCGAGCAGCGCGTGCTCTCGGCGCTGCTGGAGCGCGGCGCGTCGCTCAAGCACGCGCTGCCGGGCAGTGGCGACACGCCGCTCCACATTGCGCTCGTGCGCGAGAATCGCGCGACCGCGACGGCGCTCATCCGCTTGGGCGCCGACCTCCTGGCCGTCAACAGCTACGGCAAGCGCGCCGTGGATGTGACGACGTCCACGCGCCTGCTGTTCGACCTCAAGAAGCAGGCCGCCACGCGCGACGTCATGATCTCGTACCCGCACTCGCACTTTGCGTTCGCGCAGCGCGTGCGCGAGTACTTGGAGACGCACGGCAAGCTCACGTGCTGGATGGACACGATGGATCCGTCGGGCATTGGCGGCGGCGCCGTGTGGCGCGAAGAGATTGCGCGCGGCATCCACAACTGCTCGCTCGTCGTGAGCATCGTCTGCGGCGGCTACACGACGTCCGAGTGGTGTCTCAAAGAACTCGCTCTCGCCAAGATGATCCGCAAGCCCGTGATCGCGCTGCTGGTCGAGCCGCCCGTTTCAGTAGTCGACGTGGAGACAGCCGCGGATGAGATCTCAGCACTCGATGCGTTCGTGCCACGAGCTCACCAGCTGCCGTTCCACTCGTTTGTGCGAGGCACGTGCGTCATGGACAAGAGTGTAGAGCTGGACGTGGACGACGCCGAGCTGGACGCGGCCTGGTGCGATGTGCTGCCCCGGCTCAAGAACGCCATGCAGACGCCCGACCACACGAGCGGCCGCTGGCTCAAGAGCCATTCGACGGCGAGCAGCACGCTGGGCAGCAGCGGTATCGGCGGCATCGGCGGCATCGGCGGCCGGCGGCTCGACAGCCGGACCGAGTCGGTGGCCGAAGGAGACGAGGGTGCAAAGAGCGACGACGACGAGCGCAAGACGGACGACATGGACGACGCCGTGTCGCTGGCGTCGTCTCTCGGCCTTGCGACCGACTCGACACGGAAACAGCTCTCGGTCGCCGTCTACTCGACGCTCCCGCAAAGCGCGTTGCTCGAGCGGCTCGTGCAGGACATGGCGAGCGAAGGCTTCCGCGCGCGTGCGCTGACGGTCGATACGCACGATGAAGCGCAGGTCACGCAGCAGCTCGCGGCGTTCCGCGTGCTGGTCGTGGTGGTCGAGAGTCTGGGCGACGACGCCTCGCGCGAGCAGCGCCAGGCCACCGGCGCGCAGTTCGCGACGCTGCTGCGCGCGGCCGCGGGCGTCCCGAATGGTCTGCGCCTGTGTCCCGTCGTCGTGCGTGAAGAGTTCCTGTCGTTTAGCAATCTGTACACGCTCGCGCGGTCCGAACTGCTCTACTTTGTGAGCGGCGCCGGCGAACGGCAGGCGACAAAGGCGCTGCTGCGGCAGCTGCGACGCGCGGCCGCGACCGACGCCATGTGAACAGCGATCGCATATAATGTAATAGACCATCAAGTTTAGGGACGGCAAGAGCAGTGGGTTGTGCCACAAGAAGGCGGTCAGCTTTTGGGTTCACTGGGCATGGAGGGCGACGCCAGACAGTGAAGAACATAGCGACGCTGTGGCGGCGATCCAGCCACCCAATACCACAAGAGAGGCACCGAGAAGCGGCGGGAGCGCCAGTCGTTCCTGAGCATCGGCGTCGTGCTCACGCGCGGCGACGGCCTCTTCGCGAACTTGCACTCGCCGCTGGGCGTCCGCAGCGACCCGCTCGCGCGCTGCGGCGGCCTGTTCTCGAGCCATTGCCTTCGGTTGCAAAACTCGTACGCAGCGCGTTCACACTTCACTGCGGCCAAGACAAGGTCGGCGGCGCGTTCGCGCACTGCCGAGGCCTCCTCGCGGTCTGTCGCTTGTTGCTGGGCGTCGGCAGCGGCAATCGTCTCTTCCCACTTTCTTTCCTGCAGAACGATCTCGCGGGCGCGCGCAGCCAAGTCCTCTTCCCGGTCGGGGACGTTTCCTGGTCGCGTCACGGGTAAGTTGGTGGTGAGTTCGGCGAGTACTAGAGATAAACCATCGGCACCTGTGGGCTTCATGTTCGTCACTCGATGCTTGGTTGCTCTCGGGTGGCAAATGCGAAGATGAAAACCACTCACCACGGGGCGAGGAGATGACCATCGGAATGAGGTGGGAAAGCTCATAGGATGGCGTGGCCCGTGTGCAGCGACCACTGGCATGTGGCTGTACATGGGCGCATACAGAAACGGCGGTGTTCGTCATCTTGAGGTGGGCAAAGGCCGGTATTCACCACCGTGTGGACGGTATCGAAGCTCGTCTTTGCGCGACTCCTCTTCTGCGTTGATCCGCATTGAGGCCACTGCGACAAGCCGTCGCCGCGTGCTGGCGCGAGCCGATGGCCAGTCATTATACTGTAGTGGGCAAGAGTGACAAAGCCAGCACGAGCCGCAGTGTCTTTTTGCATGCGTGTCCGACTGTCTGTTTCAGTGGAACTTGTCGAGAAGCCAGAGGTCGCGGTGGTGATCGAGTCAGTCGATCCCGTCGTAGCCCTCGTCCAACGCAGCGCTGGATATACGCGTACCGCAGGAGATGGATACTTTTATATGGTGCTGGCGTCCCCTGGATGGATACACATGTCCTAGTTGCTGTTTGCTAGCGAACGGACCACTCACTCTTTGTGGCCGACATACTGCACGACTGTATGCGTGACTGGAGCCCCCATTGGGAGCCGGAAGACCCGACTGATAGAATGGTGTCTGTGCACGAAAGTCCGCTGCTCACGGCGCCGTGCCGAGAAATGAGGACAACAATCCATCAAGGCCGTGGTCTTGCGCGTGTCGACGGATGACTTGGGCGATAGCTTTGGCGTCTTCAGCGTCCCACGCTCTCCACTGGTACGCAGCCGCGTTCTCCTTCGCTCTGCTTCCAGTCGCTGGATAATGGAATGCTGTGCGTGAATTGTTCGCGCCAACTCGATGCCGCTGGCGTGTTGGGAGTGGGAGCTCATTGCCCCTTTGCGGTTCTGCGTGGGACGGCGAAGTCGCTAGAGCCCCCACTGCAGACGACCTGCCAGCGCACTCGATCTTGTTTCCTGATCACACGAGTTGGTGACGAGTGTGGCATGGCAGTAGAAGGAACAGATCCTACCCGTAAGGGAAAGTCGCTGCGGTGTGGATTGTGGGCTCGCGACACATGGGTGCAGACTGAATAGCGCTGTTCGTCATGTCGAAGTAGGCGCATGAGGTGACGTGAGGTTCTGCCGGAAATGGCGATTTTCATTCAAGAGTAGTTAATGACGATACTCGCCGCCCATCGCTACCGCGCATTGCGATCCAGTGGCCAAAGACCAGACGCTCATGTCGTCGTGTTGGCGAGATCGTCCAAGTGGCGATGGAACACCTCTAATGCGCGTTCGTCTCCAGCCGACGCACGCGCGCGGTCCTCATTCATGAGCTTCATCGTGCGGATCGCGCCTTCCACAGCTCGCTCTCGGTCGCGCATAGCACGCTCCCGACACGCGGCGGCGTGCTCTCGAGCGTCTGCAGCCCGTTCGCGGGTCTCGATCGCGCCCAAACGCTGGCCGCAAGCCCCACAATTGCCTGCTCGTACACGTTGCAAACCCACTCAGTGGCAATGGAATGTTCCAACGTTTTGTGGCCATACCTTGCTGCATGGGGGTCGCGTTCTCCATGTGCCGTCGCTGTCCTTTGCGGATTGGGAAATGGCAACTCCAGTCAATCTGCACCGCGCTGACTGTTTCCTACCCGTACCCAATACAGTACCACACTGAACGCCATGCGTTCTCTCGCATCATCTGCTGGAAACGGCGTGGGCCACGACGCGACGACTGATGAAACATGGATCGCACGCTTCACAATAACGGTGTTATGCTGGCGCGATCGTCACGGATACCTACCTCTTCATACAGTAGAAATGGCCAGCGCCCGTGGCGAGCCAGTTCAGACCGCCCGTCTCACCAGGCAAGAAGCATGAGATCTCAGTGATCACCACACGTAGTACGAGTAAATACCGTACTGAGGACAGAAAACCAGAGTGAAGTGAATCGGCGCAAACCGGCCTTCCCCCCATGGGGATATTTCCCATTGTGCGTGCCGCACCGTTGCTGAAAGACGACGCACCGCACGTCTCTGTTCATCCTTGCTCCGTCCGCCCGTCGTCCTTAACTCTCACTAGACACCGACTCGCCCCTTGCCTGGGAGGGTCTTCTGTGGCCATGCACACACCTCGCGCAGGCGTGGTTCGTTCCTTCACACTGACGGAAAGCCGACGCTGTTGGTTTGGTGTATCGTTGGACGCCCTCAAGTCCTAGGCTGTCCACTGGTCTGGTGGGGTCGGAATCACGGCAAACGGGAGCAGCGTTTGATCGTGATGCCCCACTGATGCGAGACGTCTCTTCTCTTTCTCGATTCCTCCCACGCTCAATAGTGATCGCGCGTCGCGTACTCCTCGGCGAGCGCGCTCGACCGCTTGACGCTTTCCCACACGCGCGCCGTGCTGCTGAGCCACTCCTTGAGCGTCAGCGGTGGTGGCGCCATTGCCATCGCGGGAGACTTCGTAAACGACGGTGACGCCGGCAGCGACTCGACAAGTCGCGCCCACTGGAGCGCATGGGCGCGCCAGTCGTCGACAGCTCGCGGCGTGGCCGTCGCATCCAGAGTCGTAAACTTCCACAGCGGAATATCCTCCACCATCCCTTTCGTTGCTGCTGGTGCCTCGCTGCGGGGAGCCCGATAGATCCATTCCCGAGGCAGCACGCGCGTGAGTGCCTGTAGTGCCTTGCCGTGACTGCTGCTAACGGACGCCGAAGAGGCCTCGTTCGCGACAAAGAGCAGCTGCGCGTGGTGCTTTTCCTTGGCGACGTGGCCCGCGACATTGGGCAGTCGGCTCTGCTGCATCTTGTCGTGGACCTTGCGCAGAAGAGCAACCATCTCGAGGTCCACGGCCGCATCGCCGCGCACGGGCACAATGACATAGTGGCACACCGAGAGCAGCAGCACGGCGATCTGGACCGACGCCAACTCGCTTTGCTGCTCGGGCGACAGCGCGCCGTACCGAGCGGCGGCTGCGGCCCCGACCGGTGACGCGTCGGAGCGTGCGAGCAGCTCCGCCAAATGGGAGGCACTCAGCAGTGGTTGCGTGTCCAGCAGCACGAGCCCGCCCGTGGTCGCACGCACGCGAGGCGCCTCGCACGCCACTGCGAGGTCCACGCCCTGGGTTTCCTGGAGTCCAGCGAGCTGCGTCTCGAGCCGTTGCGCGAGGAAATGCAGGTTCTTGGAGCGGTCGCGTAGTGCCGCCATCACGTCAAAAGCCTGCTCGGATGACACGGCGGACGCAAACGCGAGGCGCGCGAGCAGCGACAGAAGCGTCGACTTACCAGCGCCTTCCAGGCCCAGCGTCCCGACGACTGTAAAGTTGGTGAGCTCAAGACACGACGCGAGCCGCGTGGGAATGTCGCTCGCGAACTGAAACGTGGGCGTAATGAGCTTGGTGGAAGTGGGCGGCACGGTGACAAGCGGCGGCACGTGGGTGGCTGCGTTCGACCGCTGGAGAGAAGCAGCGGGCGGCACCATGCCACCGCCTCCGCCAGGGGTCGAGGGTTTACGAAGCGACTGTGGCGTCCCAGCCACAGCGAGTGGAGATGGCAACGGCGACGAAGGCCCAAACGGTGCTCCAGACGGCGACATTGTGTTGACACGCAGCATGCTGTTGCGTTGCGGAGCTGGTGGCGGGGGTGGGGGCGAGTACAACGTCTTAGCGGTGGTGGCGGCGGCCATCGGCGACGCTGGATCATAAAGGACGCCTCCTCCTCCTCCTCCGCTGGAGGACGCTAGCGGCGGCGCGCGGAGGATCGTGAGCGGCGGCTTGGCCAGGATCGCACCGGGAGATGGTGACTTGTCCAGCCCAGAGACCTTGGCGCGGCCCTGCTCATGCCCCATACAACGCAAACAAACATTCGAGTGAGCCACCACGAGCCACAGAAACAAGCGCACAGTGTAACCAGGAATACCCACGCGCTGCGAGGTGCTGCTGCTGCGAAACGCACGCTCAGAGCCACCGCCACCAGCGGCTACTGAGTCTGCCGAGGCATTGGCATTGGCGTGACGCGCGGCGCCGCGCTGTACGATCCAGAACGAGAGAGGAGATGAAGGCGTGAGATCAGAATGCGGGGCGGCAGGGCGAGCGCAGGCGTAGAGTGGCGCGACGCACCTTCTGCCGCTGCTTGAGCGGCGTTTGCTCGCGGTCCATCGCGCGCAGTGTTGCGACTTGATGGAATCGACTTGCTGAGCTCCGGAATGGAGGGCGACAATAGGGACGGGTTTTGGAATTCTGGTGCTTTGTCTCACCTTAAAATGGAAACTGGTCGGAAGGCAAAGAGCGCTGTAAAAAAGTCGTCCACAGTACATGGTCACTTCACTGGAATTAGCATAATTTAGTACACGTGCCGATATTGCTCGCGTCGCTGCAGGCGCTTGATGTCGCGCACGCTCTTGCCGCCGCGCGCCTTGTCCTGCACTTTCTCTTGCTTTTGCCTGGAGCGTCGCGCGCCACCAGCGAGTGCGCTGAGCGTCGTGGATTTGCGGCTGCCGAGCGCCGACGAGAAGGTATCCGACTGCGAGACCTCGCCAGCGAATGCGTCGATGGCCTGCATGAGCGCCGATGCGGGCTGTGGGGGCTTTGCGTTGCTGTTGTTAGCGTTCCATCGAGCTTGTCGCCGCGCGTGCTGCTCGGCCTCGACTTGCTGCTCCTGCTGCCGCTCGCTCTCTTTCTTGGCCAGCAACGCCTTGGACGACGACCGCGCCGCCGTCGTGGATACGCTGGCGTCGAGCGCGAGTCCCATGTCGGAGAAGGCCGCCATCATGCTATTCTTGTCCTCCTTGGAGCCGATGTGACTGGGCGCCATGGGCGTGGCGAACGCTGTCGCAGCGACATTGGCGGTCGCGAACGGATTGCCGAACGCAGCTGCGGTGGACGAAGGCGAACCCGACGCCGGTGCATTGTTGCTGGAGGGCGCGTTGCTGCCGAAGGTGTTGCCAAGGCTAGAGACCCACGCGGGGCCGCCAGTGCCGGTCGCCGATGCCATCGTGATTGCTGGTGTGTCAACAACCAACCAAGAGGTGCCACCTCAGCGAGGAAATATTACGGTTCGATAAGGTAATTTATGCCCGAACATGTACTGATTTTACGAGGTGTATCCATGTCACCTTTTCAGTTTGACAGTGTGAGCACGTCGAGCATATCCGCCAGCGTGAGCTCGGTCGCTGCCTCGACCGCGACGTCACGCAGCTCCTCAGTAAGGAGAGATTCGAAAAACTCGTCTTGGCGGCGCGTGGTAATGTAGCTGAGCGCCAGCTCCGACAGGGCTGTAGATGGAACAAGAAAGCGACCATTAGGAATCCACCGCCCCAAGCCGTGGGTGTCGTTCTTACCGTCAGGGAGGATCTCGACCACCAGCTCCACGATCCACTCAATCAGCAATTCATCTGCAACGACATGTGAAGAAGGTTGCGACAGGCGGGAGAGATCCACTCGAGACATCATGTACTCGCGAACCATCGAGTCCAAAGTGACCTGACCACAGACCAGGATTGCCGTCAGTGAGCTGACCGAGCACACCAACCAGCAAGGGTCGCGTCCAACCTGAAACACGTCGCGGACTGAAGCTTCAAGCAGTTCGTGGTAGACAGTAAGGGAAAATGTGCGAAGAGCGGTCTCGTTGCTGAGCTGACCCATCACACGCTACAGGAGACAGGTACAGTGACGCTCGGAAAACTCTCTCAGAAAGCAAGTAATTCAGGCTCTACCTGAGCTGCGTCTTCTCGCAGAACGTCCAGCAGGGTGTCCGATACCAGGCTCGGGAGCATGTCCCCACGCAAGAACGAATCAAGTAGCTGTTCGGCGTGAGCGTGGCGTTGGGCCAGCTGACGACTGCGATTCCGCTTGCGGTTGCGATAGAAGCGAAACTCTTGCTACAGTTCAACATCGTGACCGGTGACCTTGAGGACGACCACCCAGGCATCAATACCATTCTCACTTGGATGAGCCGCGCGGCGGTCCGTTGAACGCGTGCCATCGCCTGCAGTGAGTGGACATGCTGAGAGCGAATCCCGTGGTCAGAGACCTCGGTATCTAATCAAAGTTCGTGAGGAATCGAGACAGCCCATGGCACAGACGCAAAGGATTGTACCGTCATCTTTGTGCGGCGAGGAGCTCGAATGGGCAGGTCGACGACGGCTTTGAAGTCGCAATTTATCGTTTCGCTAGAAGACAATCACAGTGAAGAGTCTCTCAGACGGATAGAGCACGAGTGAGGGTAGAGCCACGGACTGACTATACGGTACCTTATAGGCCCGTTGTGGCTCATGACGTCGCCCGAGACCATACATATCGTACGAATTGCTTTCGTCTTTGTCTCGGTCGTCGTGGAAGTATCCGAACGAAGGTAGACAGACCATCGCCATCGGTGGATATGCGTAGCGGCGTGGTACAAACATAACTCCGCCCTCCTCCTCTTCTTCATCCTCTTCACTGCTGTGGTTTCGACGACGATGATGACGCCAGTGGCGGTGGTCCAATGGCTCCAGAAGGACTGTAGACGGCTTGCGCTTGCGGCGTTGGCCACCACGAACTAATCATCTCCGTCGACAGTCAGCATGCGCATCACCAACCCACGACCAACGGACCTCAGAGACCTACGCACCTCCCACGACGCGGAGGGATTCGCGTCCTCCACGAGCGTCGTAATGCACGTACGACATCACTCAATACCAGTAGAAAAAAGCCACGGACAAGGGATTATCACAATTTGCATTGTTGAGTATTACTTGGTAGTTGGCGTAAAAATACAAGTCGCGGAAGATGGGAGATAAATAGATCCGCCGTCTCTTCTTCTAACGGATCATGCTGGGCGAGAGCACGAGGTCGAGCGCTTCGTTGTGGGAACTCAGCTGCGTCATGTAGCCGGCCATGAGCGAGAGCTGCTTCTGGAGCTGCTGCATCGTCGGGTTCTCGAGAAACTTGACCGACTTGACACAAAGCTGGGACGTGCGCTTCCCGACATAGTGGATGGCGCTGCGATCGTGGGGCGAGTCACCCAGAGCGATCACTTGCTGGAGACCAGTGCTGGGCTTTTCCGAGAAAACTTCTGGCGTCGCCACGTCGTCGCCGTCTTCACTGTCGAGACGGCAGAGCACGTCGGAGAATGTAGCGATCTTCCACTCGACGGGGCACCGTGGGTACACCGACTCGTACCGGCCGCGCGCCGAGATGATGGTGACGTGGTCCAGCAACGGCAGCACGCTCGGCATGAAGCGCTTGCACGACCGCTGCACCCAACCGGGCTTGCCGTTGGTGATGATGAAGCACTTGTTCGTGATCTTGAGGCAGGCCGAGAGGAATGCAGCGACGCCAGTAGCGAGGCGGTCGAGTTCACGCGCGCTCTGCAGTAGGTAGATAGAGAGAATGATCAGCACGTGTGGCGGTAGTCAACAAAACCTTGCTTTGACGCGTACCTCTTCGCGTAACGCAAAGTTGACAGTCTCGTCGGTGAAGCCGAGAATCGCGAGGTGCGTGTTGGGCAGCAGCGTGTCGTCCCAGTCCAAGATGACAACTGTAATATTGCAGAGGTGAGTATGGAAGGCCACTGCTGAACCCACAGCGTGGATTGAGAAAACGTACTAGGCTCTGGCGCTTCCGTGACGGCCTGGTTGTTGACGGGGTGCACTGCCATTCTTGTGGGTTTCTGTTCTTGCGTGTTGAGTCTCGTTGTTCCTGTTCGGAACTGGCGCGGGGCAGACCGAGGAGAATGGACGGGAGGAAGCGTGTGTCTGTGTGTGTGCCCCACAGGCAGATTAGGCAGGGGATGATATTTGCCGTAATGTTAGTGGACAGGCCACAACCACTACTGACTGCACCTCAACAGTCCACTGATGTTGTGGGTACTAGGACGCAGTCCACTTAGAAGAATTATTTTCGTGGACCGGAGCCAAAGAGAAGCAGTGCCGGAGATGGGCTTGGAATGGATGTGAAGGGGTAGGCCCGTTTCTGCCTGGTTCTCTATCATCTCCCCGCGCTCTGATTGGGCAGGATAAAGTCTCATCACAAAACGACTTGCTGGGAAGACCCAGACGATTAGGGGTTCAAGAAAGGAGTGATGGTAAAGTAAGTGTGAAACGAAGAGACAAGCTGACCGCTGGATTGGCAACGTATCCAAGATAAGAGGCTCTTAGGAACGGAAATGCATTAAGTTTACTGTACAGAAACCCACCAATACTAGTTATAAGAGGTTACCGTAGCGCTTCTTCAATGTTGGTGCCGTCAGCAAAAGGTTGCTTGGTGGAGTCAAATACTCCTTTTTCAGCCAATGGAAATACCGGACGTTTCATCTCCATAGCACACCGATGGTTTCTCGGCGGAATCCGGAGTGGCGCATGACCCCATCATCCATCATTGCTGGACTCCTTCTGAACCCAGCCCACGCATATGTGCGCTGCACCGCACAACATACGTAGGTCGCGACATGAAACATTTTTGCGCTGGTGCTTGGGCTCTGGATCTGCTTCTATGATGTCGACGAACACTCGCTGGTTGAGTTTGACAGTTGGGTTTGACAGTGACACGATACTAAATGACACTAACCTGGCCAACGCTCAAGTGACTGCAAGTGCCTTCATCGTGTGGTGGTCCACACTGGCTATCCGCTCCTATTTTTCTGTCCCGTTGCATACTACGTATACAAAATTTGGTGGACTTCCAACTCACGTCAATTGGGAAGCGTAACACGCGGTACTGTCGTAATTGGCGTGGCCCACCTTATTCTCGACAAAACCGTTTTACGACACTCACCACTGAAGTATCAAATATGACAGATGTATCCAAGTTTAAAGACAGTAAATAGCGATCTGTGCCGTAAATAACGTTCAATGGTGGGCCACAACACTGCCCTTACTTTCGCCATCATAAAATTGCTTCATTGAAGCTGCAAGTTCGCCACCATACTGCTCTCTGCACGGTCTTCAAACTTCGCGAATTCCAGTCAGCTCCACATTTGTTTGCGCCACTTGGAGCCGATCCCGCCGTTGACTTTCAATATGCCCCACCCTTTTCGTTAGTCGTCGTCTGGGAAGCGGAGACCATCGCAGGGCTGATCTGGTTGATCGTCAGGACGTTATTACTGGCCATGGACAGATCTCCTCTCCCGTCCCAGTCCCCTTATTGTCCACGCGGCGCTCACACGTCACATAATCTCACCTTGCATCTGTCCAGCGCCGACACTCCTTTCCCTTTCACAACACTGTGATGGGCGCCGCCCGCATTTCATCCAATACGTTATCCGCCTTCATCTCATTCTGATCACTCATTCGCTAAAATTTGTTCTCCAAACAAGCCAGCGCCTCACTCACCCAAGCGATGGTGGGAACACCCAGCGGATTTCCGGCTCTGTCTGTAGAACCGTTCCGAGCTTTTGCTCTCGGGGAACCGTTCTTTCGCATCGTGTTGTTCTCGGAGCTCTTCAGTAGATTCCATATTCCGACTGCGTCGACCCGACCGAACTCCCATCATGACGACGTTCCTGCGGCGACTGCTCGCGCTCGCGGCGGTTTCTTTCTCGCTCGTGGCGGCCGACGGCGACCTCGTGCGGCGCCTCTACCAGGCCGAGCAAAACGGCGTCCCGGCGTCGCCCGTGGCGATCCCGGCCAAGGACCTCCCGGTGGCCATCAAGGACCGGCTCGCGAAATTCAACAATGTGCAGTGGGAGACGCTGTCGCCGCTGCTCCAGCGCGCCGTGATCTGGGACTCGGGCTTTGTGTTTGCGACGTCCACGCGGCTCGTGCAAATCTACACGAGCTGCTCGCGCACGATGGCCGACATGCACGTCGACATTGCCGTCATCAAGACGCTCGAGGCGAACCGCACCGACTGTGAGATTCTGCGGTGCGGCATGAACAACCACTTTCTGCTCGCCGACTGTCCGTACGACAGCGTCGCGCCGCTCGCGCGCTGCGCCGTGGCCGCGACCGACATGGTGGGCGTGGCGTCCATGGGTGGCGTCGTCTGGGCCGAGGACGCGCAGAACCCGAGCGTGCCGGACCCGGTCATCCGCGTCCACCAGCGCAAGGGCAACGGCACGGCCATGAACCTGTACGCGATCCACTTGAGTGACGCCGTGTTCTCGGGCACCGAGTCGTGCCGCATGCGCGGCGACTTCATCGTGCCGTGCCGCGACAAGCTCGACTCGGACATCGACCTGTGCGCCGCCAACTTCGGCTCGACGGTCGACGCCTGGCTGCGGCTCGTGGCGCAGCCGCAGCAAAAGGTCTTTTCGCTCACGGCCATCATCTGCGTCGGCATCATGGCCGGCGTGCTGCTCGGGCTCTTTGGGCTCGTCTTCTACATGCACAAGAACCGGCAGAACTTCAAGACGGCGTACGAGGCGCACGCAGCGACCACGAACCTCATCTCGCTCGGCGGCAAGCACCAGAGCAGCGCGGGCGGCGCGGCGGCGCTCAACTCGATGGACATTTTCGAGGCCCACGCGCGCGCCGAGGGCGGCGGCGGCGACGACGACACGCTCTCGAACGACGCGCTGTGCCACCGCTCGGGCGTGCTCAAGCGGTTCGTCTCGGACCCCACCATCATCACCAAGCGCCTCGCCTTCTCGCAGCTCAACTTTCTGCGCGTGCTGTCCAAGGGCGCGAACGGCGAGGTCTGGCTCGGCCAGTTCGAGTCGCGGTACGTGGCCATCAAGTGCCTGCTGCCCACGAAGCGCCGCGAAGTGCGTGCGCTCGAGCAGTTTTCCGAGGAGATCCGGTTGGCGTCCATGCTCGAGCACCCGCGGATCGTGGCATTCTGTGGCATCGCGTGGCACTCGCTCGTGAACCTCTCGATCGTGACCGAGTACATGGAGAAGGGCGACCTCGAAAGCGTGCTGTCGCAGCCCATGGCCGAGTCGCTCACGTGGCAAAAGGAAAAGCTCACGCTCGCCAAGGACATTGCCGACGCGCTCGTGTACTTGCACTCGCTCATGCCCGTGGTCATCCACCGCGACCTCAAGTCCAAGAACGTGCTGATGGACAACCAGCTCCGCGCCAAGCTGTCCGACTTTGGGCTCAGCCGCGAGACGTCGACGGAAGAGACCATGACGAACGGCGTTGGCACCATTCTCTGGAGCGCGCCCGAAGTGCTCGAAGGCAAGCGCTACGACGAAAAGGCCGACATTTTTTCCTACGGCATTGTGCTCTCGGAGATCGACACGTGCGCGCTGCCGTACGGCTTCAACAAGGACAAGACCCGCAATAAGATGAAGAGCATGCAGATTGTGCACCTCGTGGCCGAAGGCAAGCTGCTGCCAACGTTCCGCGACGACTGCCCCGAGGAGCTCGTGGAACTGGCGCGCTCGTGTCTCGATCTGGACCCGAGCAAGCGACCGAGCGCCATGCAAGTCGTCTTTACGCTGCGGTCCAAGCTGTATCCGCTCATGAACAAGGCGGTCTCGAGCGTCGAGGCGTCCTGAGGCGGCTCGTTCTTTCTTTTTTTATTGTCTAGTTGGGTTTTATCAGTGTCAATGCCATGGACGTCCCCCTTGCTGCTATCTCAGCGTGTGTCGGTTTTCCTGTGTCTCCGCTACGGACTACGGGATCTAATTTAGTGGGCGAAGCGACCCAAACCGCCCAGCATTTCACCTGCGGCGTACGATGCCCACGACCGCCCCTGGTGGCGGTGGAGCTCCCGAAGCGTCCTCTTCTCCCGCTGCCACGGCCTCGTCGCTGCCGGTGCTTCGCGTGCCAGCCAGTTCGCGCACTGGTGGGGCCGCACCGCTCAAGAGTGCAGCATCTAGTCGCAACGTCGCTGCCACTGCGACGACCGCGGACTTCGACCGCAAGCGTCGGCTCATCCGCCGCGTGCCGCTGCTCAAGCAGTTGGTCACCGACCAGCTCTGCACCGAGGACCAGCTCGCGACGGCGCTCGGCGTCGTGAGCTTTGCTGACGGCGAGTACATTTACTGCCAGGGCCAGCCCGAGCGCGACCTGTACTTTATCGAGGACGGCAAGGTGCTCATAACGCAGCGGCCCGAGACGAGCAGCGGCGGCATGGCGTCCGTGCTGGGTGCGCTGGCGCTTGGGTCGCGGACGCGACGGCGGTCGCTCCAGGACGCCGAGTGCGAGATCCAGATCCACACGCTCCACCAGGACGCCTACTTTGGCGAGCTCGCGCTGCTTCAGAACCAGTCCCAGCGCAAGAGCAACGCCGTCGCGAGCGGCGCCGTCCAGTGCCTCGTGCTGCCCGAGCACGCGTTCGAGGCTCTGCTGCGGCCCGTGCACTCGCTCATGCTGTACCACCACTTGCTCCGCGTGCACGGCGTCTTGGAGAGAGACCGCGTCTTCAAAGAATGGACGCCCGCACAGCGTCAGCACCTCATTGACCGGTGCCGCCTGCAGTCGTTCAGCGACGGCGAGCTCATCTGCCGCCAGGGCGAGACCGAGAGCGACCAGTACTTCATTCTCGTCGAGGGCGAAGCCGACGTCGTGCTGGACGAGGCCACGTCCGTGCTCGGGTGTGAGAGCGTGGACGGGCAGGCCGCCATGTCCATCGTGGCGCGCAAGTCCATCTTCCAGGGCTTTGGCGAGATGGGGCTGCTGGGCAAGCCCCGCACGGCGTCAGTCGTCGCCGTCGGCTCGAGCGTGCGCTGCGTCGTCATCACGCGGGCCCAGTACATCGCCGCGGCGCAGCTCACGGGCACAGCGTCGGCACTGGACGTGGACGCCGAGGCGCTGCTCGCGACGACGCTCATGGAGGAGTGGAAGCTCGTCATCAGCGCGCGCCACCTGCGCCTCTCCAACCCGCAGGTGGCCCACTACTTGGTCACCTTCATCAAGCAGTTCAAGGCCGCGTACCACCAAAAGTTCGCCGGCAAGACGCTGTACCTCGACCTCTTTCGCCGACTCCACCAAGAGCCATGGCTCGCCGACGAGTTTGCGTTCGCCTCGGCGCGCATCACGTGGGACTCGCCGGCGTCGTCGCTCGGCATCATCCGCTCCGAGACGCGGCGCGTGCTCACCAAAGACTCGGCCAGTCGCACGCCCGACGAGACGGCGTTTGTCGCGAGGCTCATCGAGCACACCGTCTTCCTCTCCAAGTTTGACGTGCCCGGGCCCCACATTGACCGCTTCAAGCTGGCGCGTTGCCTCGCCAAATTCATGGCCTTTGTCCACATCGCCAAGGACGCGTACCTCTTCCGCCAGGGAAAGATTGAGAGCCGCGCGTTCGTCATCTTGCGGGGCATGATCAATATTGTCAACGAAGACGTCTTGCCCACGGCCAGCACCAATGCCAACGCGAGTGACAGTGGCAGTGGCACGAGTCCGACCATGATCAAGCACCACGAAGTGATTGCGACGCTATCGGCGGGCGACTCGTTCGGCGAGCTCAGTCTGGTCACGCGGCTCCAGCGGTCAGCTACCACCATGGCGGCGTGCGACACGGACCTGCTCGTGCTGGACCGCGACCACTTGAAGGCAGTCGAGGCGGCGCTCCCGGGCGTCTCGGTGCAGCAGCTCATGGTCACGCGCGCGGCGTTTCTGTCGCGGCTGAGCTTTTTCCGGGGCAGCGACTTTGGCCAGTGCATCCGCGTGGCCCACGACGTGCACGAGGGCGGGTACGACGCGCGCCACTTGTTTCTGCAGGACGCCGTCCACCAGCGCACGCTGTACATCGTCAAGAGCGGCGAGATTGGCGTCTTCATGAAGGTAAAACTGCCGACTTCATCCGCGCCCTGCACCATCAAGCAGGCGCTCGTGCGAGTGGCGACCATTGGCGCGCAGGAATTCTTCGGCATGGCGATCGCGACGGCCAACTTGGGCGGCGCAATGCCAACGCCGACGAGCACCAGCACGACCACGACCTCTGTGGGGGTGTCCGCCAAGAGCGACCAGTACGATCTCGGGGCCGCCGTGTACATGAGCACGACGCGCGTCGAGATGCTCGAGCTCTCGGAGCGCGGCTGGCGACGGCTCAGCCCGCAATGTCTCGCCATTGTGCGCCACGCACTGCTGGAACGCCACAAGTGGAACGACGCCATGGCCGCCAAGCAGCAGCAGCAGACGAGCCCAACCCACGGCGTGCCGGCGACCACGTACTACCACCACGACAAGCCCTGGCAACCGCTGCCAGCCAGCACGTCCAGTAACAGCAGCAACCCAACGGGCGAGTCGATGCACTTGGCGTCGTCGTCGGCTGGCGGATGCGCGCAATCGCAACTCGCTCGCCACGTCTACGAGCGGCAGGCATTCCAGAGTCCGTTTGCCTCCATGTTCCCATCGGCCGAGGCGCCACACTCACCATCCAAAGCCAGCGAGAGCCGCGTGGGGACGGCCGCTACGTCCGCCCCGGCGGCCGCGGCCTGGGGCTGGCGAAGCCCCTTTAGCTCGCAGCCACCACCACGGAGTAGTACGCCGTCGCCGTTCACGACTAGCCGCCGAGCTTCGTGCTCGCTCAGTCCCCTCATCTCGTTCGGAACCTCATCGACGACTCCCAGTGGTTCGCCAGTCGCCAATGGTCTCTCGCTGTTGCCACGGCCTCCACGAGGCGACCGCCCGGCATTGCTGACGATCGGCAACCTCAGTCCACGAAGCATCACGACGCAGCAGCAGCGACACACGGTTAATGGTGGAAGCGGCAGCGCGGACAAGGCCACGACCACGCAGCACGCAGACTCGACCAACCTGTGGAAGGCGCGGTCGCCGCTGGCGAGACGCACCGAGTGCCAGCACACACCCTAAGCGTCGCGACACTCTATTTTGAGCCCGAGTCTCTCACTGAGCAAGTGCGAGACAGAGAGAGTGAGAGAAGAAACATGCACGGCAAAGAGGCCGTGCCGTGGATTGCGACGACACAGCATCTTGAGACGTGCCGCGATGCGACCCACTGGCTCTTCTCCCACTTGATCGGCGTCCGCGGCGTGCGCATTCCGGACACGGCGCTGTTTGATGACGAAGGCGTGCTCACCGACTGGCTCTACGCACACTCGCCGCCTCCGTCGAAGAAGCGAGCCACGAGCAGACACCACGAGACCGTAGTCCTCAGACGCGACGTGCTCGAGCTGAGCCTCCTGCGGCTGGAGAACCACCTGCAGGACCTCGTCAGGGAGAAACCCGACCCAAGAGACAAGAGCAAACGGCCACCTAACCAGAGCCAGTGTCCTCCCGTCGCGGTGATCTACAACCACTCCGAGAGCGAGCCTGCGTCGTCTCGAGTGCTGAGCGAGGTAGCGCTGGACGCCGTAATCCGCACGCTGTGTGCGAGGCAGCGCAGCCTGACGTCGCCCGAGCCGGACCTCTCGGTGGCGCGCGCGTACCCAGGCGGGCGGTTTGTGCTGCAGGCTGCCACGATCACGCGTCCGTTGGTGAGTATCCTGGACGCTGCGACGATCGTCACGAGCTACCACTGCAGCGACAATGGCACGAGCGAAGGTTTCACGCATGCCATGGCACCACTGGCGACGGCTTCCTGTGAGAAAGACCGGAGCGAGGCCATGCGTCGTGAGCAGGCAGAGGCTGCTCCACTCACTGACTGGTCCGCGACATTTGCACGAGCCGAGACGCTGGGCCAAGCCGTGGTTACTCATCTACGCGCGTGCCACGGCATCTCGATGCGTCGATTGACCCTCGAGTTTCATTGCGTTGCAGCTTGTGGGTCCCCTGGAGACCGACAGCTCACGCTCACGAGCGCTCGAGCCGTAGAGTGGGTGCCACCGGCGAGACCAGTGAACCGAGAGGGAAGACACAACGACCTCTCCCGTGACGGCGTCCCGGTGCCCGTGGTGTCGTCTCGCCGCCCCACGGCCTTCCGTGTGTGCCGCCAGTGCCGCACGCCCACTGACGTCGAGCTCGCGCGCGAACTGCAGCAGCAGCAAACGCTCATGCGCAGCGTGCTCGCCAAGTATCAGCACCAGGGTGAGAGACTCGCCGAGGCTGAGACGCGGTGTCGGTGGGCAGGCGACCGCAGCACGCAGCTCGAGCAGCAGCTCGTGGCGTTAGAGGCAGAGAACCTGCGGCTCCGCGAACGCATCTCGATGCACACCATGGAGACGCAGTGCATCGATGAGGAGAAGCTCGTCATGGAACAGCAGCTGGTCCACGCTCAGCAGCAGCAGCAGTGCACTGAGCAGCAGCTCCAGGACGCGCGCACGCGGATCCGAGAGCTGCTGTGGCAGCAGGCGCAGCAGGCGCAACGCTCTGAGCACCAGATCGCGAGTTGGCAGCGAGAGTGGGACGCACTCAACGCCCAGCGGACCAAAGAGATCCACGGGCTGCGCGACGAGCTGGACCGGCACACGAGTACATGCTCTGCTCTCCGGACGCAGCTGGAGGAGACGCGGGCAGCGCGCGATGAGCTACAGTTCCAGTGGGCCTTTGTCGTACGCAAGCTCACAGACATGAGCGACGGCGGTGTACTGCCGCCCAGGCGCATTGCCGGCGGCTACACGTCGTACCCGACACCGACGCCGGCCAATGTGGAGCAGGTCGTCAAGTGGATCGTCGACTACGAGGCACGGCGGACGGTGCTGGACGCGGGTTTAGTGGCGAGCCCCGTCAAGTCGGCCAAGCGGCGTCTCCAAATCAAAGTCGAGCTCATGCGGCTGCTCGCGAGCGGTCCGACTTCGCTGTCTCTGCCGGTTTCCCCTCAGCGACGATCACGGTCACGGTCACGGTCGCCGTCACGACGGCAAAGCCCACGGCGCAAGGCGTCTCGCAGTCCGCAGAAGAAGAAGGCGAGTCCGACACGAACCGAGATGGCGACGCTGGTCCACGATCATATTGTCGAAACGGTCCATGATTCCTAGTGGGAGAGACCAACCCACAAGACCACCCACGTGATACGTTCATGAAATATATCAAACGCGTCCCTGGGAGGCCTTCCCAGAGTAGTAGTCATACACTCCTTCTCCCTTGCCTCTCTCACCAGTGCAGCTCGGCCGGGAGGTACTTTTGCGCGAGCCCCAAGTAGTACGGCATGAGTCGGGGCGGGTCCACTTCCTTCATCTTCTTGGGCGCCGTCGCGTACTGCGTGATCCGCTGGAGCCACTCTTTCGTCTCAGTGTCCTGGGGCGTACACAGCTCCTCGTAACAGTCCTGCTGGTACCAGAGCCGTAGCGACCAGAAGCGGATGGCCAGCAGCGCCTCGCGAGGGAGCGTTGCTTGGTTGAACTGGAGCACGCGGTAGAGGTACTCATCGGGCGTCCACGGCAGCACGGCACTCTCGAGCCCGCTGCCCTTGGCCAGGGCCGCGGGGCCGGCCTGGCAGTGGTCGGCGTTCAGTGCGTTCAGTTCGGGGTACTCCATCTCGTCGGGGATGCGGCCGCCGACCACCCACGTGGACGCCTGCAGCATCCACTCGGGCGCCGAGATGGACCGCAGCACAGCGTTCTCGTCGTCGGCCCACAGTAGAAACAGCATGCCGAGCCCGCGCCTACACAAACACGTCCATCATGAGTTACCAGTCCCCATGTGCAAGTCCCAGATAGCACGTACAGAAAGAGCGTGAGCTGGAACCAGTCGGGGTGGCCGTCGTCCCTCGCGGCCTCGGCCGTGGCCATCACGTGGTGGAGCAGCCAGCTTCGCGCGGGCGTCTCGCTGTCACCCGTGAGCACCATGAGCGCCTCGTACGCGTCGGCCACCGACATGGTCGCGTGGCCGAACGCGCCGTACTTGCGCTGCTGCGCCGCCACGAACGCCGCCGTCTCGTGCTTGCGCAGGAGCTTGGCAAAGAGCGGCGTCGCGTCGCGCTTGTTGCACACGAGCGACGCAATGTCGCTGCCGCCGTCCCACGGCACGGGCGTACGCGAGGCCACGACCCGCTGCGACGCCTCGTCAATGCACAGGTAGCTACCGTGGAAATCCCGGAGCGCGACGCCGCCGCCTATGGCCGCCGGGTCCTTGTCACTGTTCTCGTCCTCGTCCACGGGCGCGTGGTACGGCACGACCTGGAACGTCTCCCACGTCGAGTTCCACGGGCGGTCGGCCAGCACCGTGCCGCTGTCTTCGACGCAGAGAAACTTGCCGTGCACAGACCTCAGAAAGATCGCGCCGTCGGCGCCCAAGAGCGTCTGCCACACGGCCTCGTCCTTGGTGCTGCGCTGCGTCGAGATGGCGCCCGTCTCACTGGCCACGAGCCACGCGCCGTCGCGCGTCGAGAGCGACAGCATGCAGAACCACGTGTCGCGCTGCGGCGGCGCCGGGAAAAAGTCGCGCGCGCGGCAGCTCAGCGCCATCGGCACCTTGCGGAAGCAGTCGTTCTGGTTGTAGAGAAACAGCACCTTGGCGCCCGCCACTTCCGAAAAGCCCCACTTGCGGTAGAGCCCCACGAGCCGGTCGTGGCGCTTCGTGTCTTCCTCGGCCTCGAGGCAGAGCTCGCCCACGCGCAGCTCGTGGAGCGTCGAGAGACACGCCAAGTACAGCACGCGCGCGAGCCCGCGGCCGCGCCAGTCGGCGTGGACCGAGAGGCTCTTGACGTGCGCGCTCTCGCCCTCTTTCTCGAGCGTGAAGACGAGCTTGCCGACGGCGCCGCGCCGCGCCGACGTGAAGAGCACCCACCGCATCTCCTTGGCCTTGGTGTCGTGCGTAAACTCGAGCCGGAACTTGGGCGCCGACGCGACCGCGCGGGGAGCGGGAACCACCAGCACGTCCGTGATATTCCCCACGCGCGCGCCCAAGAGCGGTGGAGAAGCAGGCGGCGGTGGCGCAGGAGTCGCGTCCATTTTGTTGGCGCTTCTTGGAGTTGGAAGTTCAGAGGTCATGCAAATTTGTTGGAAAACCAACATCCGTCCGATTTGATACAAAACCTCAAAACCTTGCAGGACAAGAAACGAGAAAAACGCAACCTGATTGGCTAGAATGCAAGTTCAAGTGCGAGCGCCAGTGTTGTTCGCCCTTGCACAAGACCAAACTTTGAAGAAGAAAGCCAACGTTTTGCGCGGATGATGGTCAAACCAACAACCAACAAACGACGGAGCACAGTGTGGTCTTCAAAGAAGGGAACCGTTGGATTTCCAACTCGCATTTGGTGGCCAGGTTTCTTTCTCGCAGACGGATTATTAGCCAATCTGCCGCGAGGGAAACTTGTGACAGATGGCATGTTGCCTTTCACCACGAAACGACCAACATTCACAACGGTGCTGCGTCAAGTGGGTACACTCGCCGACAAGAATTCTGTTGGTCCTTGCAATCGCTTTTAATAATTAAGCCACCGCCTATTCTCGTCTCATCTGGGAGGCAGTGCGCAAGCGATCTGCCGAAAATAAGATGCTTCAGCACATGCCTGCGTAATGGGTTGGTTTTCTGTTGGCACCATGTCTAGCTGGGTTCCTGGGCTCACCTCCATCACGAAATTTCCTCAGTCGGCAATGAGTCCACCGCCAACGACCGACGTGGTCACTCGCCTCCATGCCTTCTATCTGGAGAAGGCGGTGAGGGACGAGAACCAGCTCCCTGCACTTCCGCAGCCCCCACCGCAATCCGTCGTCGACACACTCGTAAGCCTCGACATCGACTTTGATCGCCTGCCAGTAGCGCTTCAGCATGCGCTCATGTGGGAAGCAGGTTACGCAACGACTGCTGATGGGCGTGCCGTCGCCTTTCGTACGCGCTGCGGACTATCAACGGCAGATGCGCTTTCGCGCTCGACCGCGGCTCATCCAACGTGTGCACTCCACCGTCCCGCAGAATCTGGGACTGATCTTGCGTGGCTGGCGTTCTCAAGCGGATCGCCACTGCCCACGATAGCGTTTGCAACTTCGGGAGCATCTCCTTCATTTGAACTGGGGACCTTGATTCCTTGTACTACTGCAACCGTCCAGAACAACGACGATCAGTCGCTGTGCACACCAAGCCCAAGCTCAACTCTGTTGTCGTGGATCTCCACCTATGCGGCAACGACGACGAATTCCGTCGCCATATCTCGACGAACCACCACAACCAGCGATAGCGCGACTGGTACGCAACCCGCGTTGACCACCAGCGTGGCAACAGCCACCTTTGCAAGCCAACCCGAACCCGATCTGTCGTCGGATATCACGTCGACGCTGTATGCGTTCCGCGCTGCCGGCGCGTCGCTTCCGCGGATCCAAGTCTCGACGGGTGTTCCGCTGGACGTCAAGACACGGCTTGATGCATCTCACCAGTCATTTGCAAGTCTTTCGGGTCTGCTGCAGCGCGCTGTCTTGTGGGACACGGGCTACACCATAGTGCGGCGACGGGAGTCCAGCACGATTGTCGACGTTGTCCCAGTGTACGTCAAGTGCGGGCTGCGAATGGCCGACATCGCGCCCGACCGCGCGTACTTTGAATCCACGGGCTGTTCAGTGCAAGACTGCTCCCTGACCAACAGCACCACCACAGAGGAGCCAATATACTCTTGGCGAGCTCGCGCCTGCCGCCTGAGCGCCGCTGGAAGTAAACTGCTCGCTGTGACGCGCTGCGCCGTGCCCGCTTCGACCGACTTGCTCGACATCCCACGCGCAGACAGCGCGACAGTGTGGGCAGTGGGCACGATCACCGTGAAGGAGCAAGCTGCAGTGCCGCGTCTTCGCCTGCAGCAACACCCATCCTCTACCTCCGCCAACAAGTGGTACGCGATCCTCTTCGCTGCGAGTGAAGTCTCGCTTGGCACGTGCCCGACCGAGCCATCGTTTATCATCCCGTGTGACACCGTGGACCAGCCAAGCCTGCAGCAGGAGTGGTGCCGACCCGTGCAGAGCGATCTCATTTTGACATGGCTGCGGCAGGAGCAACACCAAGTGATGGCGCTGGCGACGCTCATTCTCATGGCAGGCGCGATCCTCGTGGCGCTCGCATTGGATCTCTTTGTAGACCGTAGGCCACGCCTGCTGGTGACAGGTCAAGTGGGGGTCTCGATACCGTCGCTGACGAGTACGTTCTTTGACGGTCGCGACAATGATGCACCAGAGGAACACCAAGAGCTAAGCGTGCGAGTGGCCGAGTCTGTGGCGTCCGACCACTGAGTCTACTGTTCATCATCTAGATATCCTATACTTGGCTACGACGTGCGAGGAAGTACACTCCGCGTGACAGGGAAATTATCTGCAACTTCGCTGGACGCTGCGTACACCATCATGCCTCCGCCCGTGCCGACTATGCGGGCAAAGGCATTCCAGCGAGCGATCACTGCTTTGCTGGGACCGGGGCCGAAGTCGCACGAGCCGTCGATGCAGATGCCGATCGTGGCCTTTGAAAAGTCACCGTTCAGCACTGATTTCCACGCAGCAAACGTCGTGTTGAGTGCCTTGTCGTAGATGGAGACGGCCGTGGCGTTGACTTCCGCGACGTTGTAGGCCATAATGTTGATCCAGTCGAGTGACGGCAGGAGAGCGGTCGGGAAGCACCGCGCGTAATCCTTGTGGACGGGGTCGGCGCACCACGATTGGTCGCCTTCGTAAAAGTACGCGTCGTACGTGAGCAGCAGCGACTTGTCCTTCGCGGTCAGCGCCGCGCGCGTGGCCTCGACGACTGCGACAGCGCGAGTGGCGTTGAAGGCCGGACCAGCAGTCTCGTCGTCAATGTCGACGCCATCAAAGCCAAACTTGGTGACCAACTCGACCGCCGACTTTGCGAATACGTTGGCGTCCGTGACGTTGGCCATCGCTTTGTTGTTGGTCGCGCCGCCGATGCTGCCGAGGGACGCGATGCAGTTGCTGGTGGAGGCAGAAGAACCGTTAGAAACCGGTCCACAACGAGACTCGGCCCAAACGGTGGCCTACGCGCGTAGCGTCTTGACGCAGCTCTGGATCTCGGCGTCCGTGTTCTGGAACGTTGGCACGATGCGTCCAGTAGCAGCGTCCACGAGCGCAAAGCCAAACACGACGTGGGTCACGCCTGCTGGGATCTGCAAGAGAAACAGCAACAACCACATTCGCACAACATTTAGCACTCCAGCGACCTTCGCGTCACCTCGGCGTGGCCCATACCTTCTCACAGCCGGCAACCTCGCTCTGCCAGAATGCGACCGTGCGTGTGTGGGGCCCCGGCCGCCGCGCCACGCAGACGGACACGATTTCGTTGGCATCGCTGGGGTTGTTGGTAGCGTCGTCGCTCTTGGTGGTTTTGTTGGCGTCGGTTCCGCGGACAGTCTTGGGCTTTTTCGCCGCGTTGATCAGCACCGCGACCGCCACCACGACGCCCACGAGGAACAGCACTGCAATGATCGTTAGACGTCCGAGGCGTTCGTTAGAGTGCGCATTGCTGCTCGACACAGTACGGCGCGGTGGTGGCAAACGCACCGGAAAAGATTGAGAGTAGGCGCTTGCGACAGGGCTTGGCCGCGCGCCGCCGCGCGGAAGGCGAGTCCTCCGAGAGGCGATACGGATCCATTGCGGACGGTATCTCCCTGTCTCGCTAACGCTTGGAAGGAGGAAATGCAGAGTGTCTGTTGAGTGAGTGCCTGCCAGCCGCAGTCACTACAATGCGAACCCACACGGCGTCTCTCCCGCGACTGTCGTAGAGCGACCAGCTGCTGATACTCTCTGGTTGAGCTCCATGGCCAAATGAAAGAGATTGACCTGACCTGCTCTTTATTCTCCTCTTTCATGCGACATTTTCCTCGTCGTCTTCGTCATCCTCTTCTTCTTCTTGCCCCAACAGCGCCGCTGCCATCTCCTGCGGCGCCTGCATGCCTCGACCACGCCATTGCACGCGGTCGGTGCCACCACTGGTGCTGTCGCTGTTGAGAGCCACGCCGCTGGCCGCAGCATTTCGCTGCTGCTGCTCACTGCGGCGCCGCAGCTTGTCGCGCGCCTTACGCAGGAGCTGGTCGCCCTTGGCAACCTGCTTCTCGTGGTCGGCGTCGCCGAGCAGCAGCTGCTCGTACTGTTCCATGCCCACGAGCGACTTCATGACGCGGGCGTAGACGTTGGTCAGCGTACAGGCGACCAGCACGACCATGAGAATGGGGATGTACACTGTAAAGTCCCGTCCCAGCACGCGCACGACCTGCATTCGCCTCCAGAGTTGGTGGAACGCCGTCGCGTCGGTCAGCGTCGGCGCATCCACCAGCAGCACAAAGTTGTAGCTGAGAGAGAACTGCAGGCGGCACTGGTGGATCGCCGTCTTGAGCAGCGCGAGCTCGCTCGAGTTGCAGTGGTCACGCAGCGCGAACCGCCCAAAGGACCGCAGCTTGAAGAGCGACGAGTAAGCGCATAGCACCATGTACAGCAGCAGCACAAACACAGCCATCTCCAGTCCGCTAGGCCCCGCCAGCGAGAGTAAATGGGAAAGCGACAGCGACTCGATCCCCCAGCCCATTGTGAGTTCACCCCACAACACACAGAGCGAGCCGCAGGCTGTGACCAGTGCGGCGAGCGCCCATAACAATGGCAGCAGCAGACGCTGGAGCTCCGTTACGGCCGTGGTCGCGAGCGAGTGCAGCTGTGTCAGGAGGTTGCTCGTGGAGTAGAGTCCCACGGGTGGCAGCGCCGTCTGGCTCCGTGAAGCGACCTGCCTGTGGAGCACGTCCGCACGTTCACAGAGCTCAAGCCACGCCTGTTCTGTGCCGCGCAGGTCGGCCTGCGCAGCCTTCACGCGGCGGTGGAGCTCCACGACGTCACTGTACGATGGCGGTGGTGAGACCAAGTGCATAGTCGAAGTCGAGAGCATCGGACTCGATATCGACGTAGCCTTCAGCTTGATGGCCGTTGCCTTTTTCGGGGAAGACGACTGCGTCTCCCGTTCGTCGTCATCGACCAGCGCCAGCACCGTGAGTAATCCGGCTTTGACGTCTTGCATGTCGTTCGTGAGGATTATGGACGCGCCCTCAGCCTGGAGCATCCTTTCGTAGGCCACACGGACATCCCTCAGCACATCCTGATAGAGGAAGATGGCCTCCATGCGCTCGTGGTGGACCTGCGTCGCACGGAAATTCAGCTCGCGCAGACGACGCTCCGGGTCACGCAGCGTCCAGAGCGAGCGTGGGATATCAGCGAGTCCATAGCCCAGCAGCACGATGAGCCAGATGAGACCGTACGTGTTGGCAGTGGCCATGGCGAGCCCGATGAGGCCTTCAAGTGTGAAGAGGCCAAAGAACAACAAGTAGACGACAGCGGCTGCAATGACCGCAACGACGATTGTCCAGTGGAGCACGAGCCGCTGCAGCGAACCCACGAGTCGGCGCTGCAGGCGGAACTCGCCGTGCTGCGAAAACTCGACGAGCAGTGGAAGCACGAGCCAACTGAGCGCGAACGTTAGCCAGTAGAGCGCGAGCCAGACGCCCAGGAAAACCGACAGATTGGCGGCACTCGCTTGGTCGTCGGTGGCAGCATCCCCTTCGTTCTCACTATTACCACCCATGAGCCATTTACCATGGCGAGCAATGTCGATCGGCAGCAGCAGCAACCCCACAAATCCCAGCGTCCAGCTGAGGAACACGACCGCAAGCCCGACACGCGACACGTGTGCGTCGCGGTATCTCGTCAGCAGCCACCACGTGAACCCCAGCAGCCCACAGGCCTCGAGTAGCAGCGAAAGCACGGTCATGCAGAATGTGTTGTGCACCAGGAGGAAGTGTTGGATCGCCACGCGACGCTTCGCGAGGAAGATCGCACGACGGCGTCATTGGTTGGTTGAAATACCCCTGGAAAATATAGAAGGAAATGTGGTATGTTTCGAAAATTGACTCTTGCAAACGACTTGTGAAAAAGGGCAACAAAATTGGAGTCGTGGGCCCCACAACGAGTGACGCCATATCGCTGCCACCACTGAACACCCATGGTATCCACTGGCGGTAGCGATACAGAACAGAGACGCAGTCAGCATTGGGTAGTATTCTGTGACGTGTGTGCAGTGTTCAGGGCGAGTTAGCAACCGCTCGCATTTCAGTTCCTATCATTCTCCACCCAATCACCTTATCACATCTTTGCGACCGACCCTAATCTCTCCTCGGCGGGTCCGCCTTCCCCGTCAGTTACTTGTCTGACCATTGTGCAGCTGTTCCCCTTGAGCCGACCAGCTCAGAATCGGAAACATGGTGCTCCCGCCTGTCATGCGGCCGACGCTGCGCCGCCTCGCGACGCCGCTCGCATCCCTGGAGCCGCCGCTGGTCCACCCGTGGGGGCTGCTGGCCGTGCTGCTGCGTGTGCCGTCGCGGCTGCTCGACCGACTCACGGCAGCGCATCACCGGTACCTCGACCACGTCACCGCGCGCGTGACGCAAAACCCCGTGCTGTTCCCACACGGCTTTTTCTGCGACGGCTGGGGCGATCTCTCGACGCCCTCGCGGCTCCACCAGGTGCTCCAGAGCAAGCGCATGAGTGAGATCAACCCGCTCCGCGAGAGCGACATTGCGTGGGCCGCGCCGCGCACGTTTGCCAAGGCACGCGCGTGTGCTCGCGAGGCCAAGTTCAAGAGCACGCTGCCCAACGCACGCGAGTTCCTCCCCGAGGCGAGTCTGGACGCCTTCTGCGAATTAGTGACACCGCTGGAATGGCACGAGCGGCCTGCAAATGCTCCCGCCGTGGAGAACAAGACCCTCGTGGGTACGTTCTTTGTGATTGGCTTGACGGTCGACACGAAGTGATACTGTTTTGCGGCGATGTAGTCTTACTGCCCGGCACTGGAGAGCACGGTTTTCTGCATCGACGTACGTCCATTGGGATTCCACTCGCGCAACGTGGTGTCGCAACACTGGTGTGTTTTGAATTCAATGGCTTCCGCATAATAACGGTCTGAAGTGAGTCTCACCTTGGATACTGACAGATCTTGGAAGGCCCCTTCTACGGACGCAGACGTCCTCAAGACCAGAAAGGTTCCAAGCTACGGCGGTGCGTCTTGGTGGCCCCAGTGCCCGTATCTCTGCCTTCTGGCTGACCGCGACTCATTTTCCATTAAATTCCAGAGTCTCGGATCTCCCGATTCTCGGTCAAGCCACCATTGAAGAAGCCAAGTCGCTCCTGTCCTACTTCCAGCAGCACCACGGATACGAACACGTGGTCGTCGCCGGCAGCAGCATGGGCGGTCTCCACGCCGCCATGATCGCGTCCGTGTACCCTGGGGACGTTGGTGCCACGGCGTGGCTTGCTCCGCCGTCGGCCATTCCCGTGTTTACGGAAGGTTTACTGGCCGGATCGTGCAATTGGGCATCACTGTACAAACAGCACGAGCTACAATTGCTGGACAATATGCTCCAGGGCCACGCCGTGTCGACGGCGTCGCCCGTCGAGGCGTCGTTCCAGGACGAAGACCCCGTCCAGCAGGTCAAGAAACGCATGCGAAAGTTCCTCTCGATTACCGACATTGACAATTTCCAGCCGCCGCGCCGCTCAGACGCCGTCGTCTTTGTTGTGGGCACCGAGGACCAATACATTGGCATGACCAATGCCGAGTGGACGCGGCTCGCGACGAAATGGCGGCCGGCGGAGTTCCGCTACGTCAAGACGGGGCACGTGAGCGGCATTCTCTTTGAAAACAAGGCCTTTGAAGACACGATCATGGACGTCGTACACAAGCTTCACGGGTCTGCTGGCCACTAGTCAGGGAGTTTTGCTGGCGTCTGCTCGTCCAGTGGTCATACTATTTTTTTTTATTACTCAATACACCACACACTTTCCTACTCGTGGAGGCAGCACACGATGATTCCCTGGTATGTGCTCAGCACCGTACGCAGTTCGCTCCGCGAGACGTTTTCTCGCCACATGATCTCCTCGAGGTGGTACTGCCCGTGAAAGTAGACGCACAGCCTGCGAAAGAGCGTAAAGACCGGGTTCGTTGTCGCGATGCGGTCCAAGTAGGCTTTTTCCTGGTCCGAGAACCCGACGCTTGTCGTGTTGACCGGTGGGATCGACTTGCCATACAGTTGATGGTCAACCGAAACCGATCTACCACCTCCATACGCCGACGCCTGGCTATACGAACGGCTGTCTCGCGTGCGGTACTCTCGGTTGCTGGCAGCGAACGAGTAGTTCTCCTCGTCCTCGATCGGGTCGTCGCGCTCCCGCTCGGACGGTGCGTCTTGCTCCGGTGGGATCATAAAGTAGACGTACCGATGCAACTGCATGATAAAGTCGCGCTGCAGCAGCCAGATCTACAGACAGTGCACACAGAGTCAGTATGAACCAATTGAAGAAACCAGAGCACACAGTAGCTGCACGCACCAGCATGTGAATGTACTCCATCTTCTGCGCACTTCCAAGATTCTTGACCGAGTCGCCGAGCCGGCGTGCGCCGTTGAAACTCGCGAGCACTTCGCACAGTTCTCGCGGTGGGAACGTGCGCTTGAACTCGAGCGCGAGCGCCGACGTGGACCGCAGCGACCGCTTGGGACGCACCTGGTAGAAGTTGTGCATCGTGATCGTGTCGACGACGCGGCCAAAGCCCCAGTAAACGAGATGCGCCGCCAGTCGGAAAAGCTGGTGGATCGGGATCGACGTCTCGAGAGCGAGATCCTGGAAGGTCTTGAGCGGACTCGCGGCCTTGATGAGCACGCCGAGCTGGTAGGAGTGGTCCGCGGGCAGCGCATTGAGGACGGCGTCTTCGTCAGTGAACAGGAGCAGCGTCTGGTAGGGCCGAAAGTCTTGCATCTTGAGCGAGACGGCGTCAGTGAGCGTGAGCGACAGCTTGACCCAGTGGTTGATCACGACGTGGACCGTGCCGCTGGCTTCAAGACCGTGGAAGACGCTTTTGAGATCGTTCGCGAGCACGCTCTTACTCAGCGACACGTCAATCACGGTCTGCGGGTCCACCTCGAGGACGCTTTGGTGGCTTGCATTCTCGGCGCCGTCTTTCGCGCTCGTGCCGCCGCCACCACCGCCGCTGCCTCCACTCTGATTGTTGCCACCACTTCCACTCGTGCCCGTTGCGTTCGTGCTGCTGCCGTTGCCGCTGCTGCCACTGGACGCGGCAAGCGTGCGCTCGTACTGCAAGAGCTCGTCGCGAATGTGGAGCAGCTCCCGGACTTCGCGGGAGACGAAGCCCGCACGGAGCTCCTCGTGGAGAAGCCCATTGGCGAGTTGCGCCGCGATCGTGCGAAACGCTGCAATGCGCTGCTTGTGCTGCTGCAGCAGCGCCTGGTCGTCCCAACCGCCAGTCGCGGAGCCGTCAGAGCTGCTCGCACTTTCGTCGCCGATCGTGTCGGCCGCCTGGCGCAGCTGAAACGGCTGCTGGCGGTGCTCGTCCAGCACAAAAATGATGTTGAACATCGTCGTGTCGCTTTCCTGCACTGCGGCACTTGCGCTGGCCGTCGTGGCGGTGGATGCTGACGGCGCCGTGGGAAGCTGCGCGGGCGCCGTCATCAACGTCCCTGTGGGCGGCGTTGGTAGAGACCCAACGGCGGAACCAGGAGCTGCCACCGCGGAGCTACTGCTGACGCGGCGGGGCACAAGTACCGGGTGGCTGACGAATCGCAGGTCATCGATCACGAGCTCAAAGCTCTCGTTGCAGAGCGCGTTCTTGGGGCGGAAGAGCTTGGCGATGAGCGGCGCACTGAGCTTGTGGAAGCTCGAGACGTGGTCCTGCGCGGCGGACACGGGCGGCGCCGGGTACCGGAACGCCAAGTTGCACCCCTTGTGGATGTCGTCCACGACGAGCGCGATGCCCAGCAAGTCGCCCGCGCCCAAGCCGCGGTTCATGATGGGCTCTGAATATAGAATGCTGCAGGTTGGGAAGTGCATGGAAGTATTATATTCTAGAGTGTCTTAGGTACGCTCGGGGTAAGTGCGGAGTGAACCCATTCCGTCGCCTCTGGATGGCGGGCGAGCAGCTCCAGCGCGACAGTGCCGTGCTCGTGGTCGACCACAGGCAGCACGTTCTGGTCGCGCACGCAAAATAAGAGACTGTTGCTGCAGAGCTGCTGAATCACGAGCTTGACGTCAGCGAGCGGCGTGGTGGCCAAGATGCGGACAACGATGGCCACGGCACGGCCGGCGCTGAGCTCGCGGCGGACGACACGCAGCACGTCTGCGCGATACGCAGCACTCGCCACTAGGAGTTGTGCGTCCAGGCGCATACAGCCTTTGCCGCCAGCGGTCTTGTCGGGAGGGAGATCGCTTTCTTCTGGCTCAAGTCCGCGGTCGAACGCTTGAGAGCTTGTGGAAGCTCGCACCTGTCCTGGCACCTCAGTTCTGGTGACTGCCTCTCGAACTGGGCGCTTCTCATTTTGCTTCTGGATCGCTTTCCGTTCGCTTTCGACCTCTTCTCGACGCCGACGTGCTCGGTACGCGTGCTTGATCTCGCCCACGCTCCTCACGTGAATCGCTTCCGCGTCGGCGTGCCTGGCATCCAAGAGGGCTTCGTCGGTTTCGGTCGCCGACTCGCTTGCCGTGCTGTTGTTCTCTCGCGATTGGTCGAGTGCGTTGAGATGCCACTGCCATGCAGTGTCAATTCTGTCATGATCAGCAACACGACGTGACATGTGAGCGTGGCCGTGGTTCGCACGACGTGGCAGCCGTTCGCGCCAGTGCTTGACCACGGCCTTGTGGTGTGCCAGCGTCACACGTGCTCCGTTGGCATCGCCCATTGCCGTAAGTGGGCGTTATAATTGCGTTTCCTTCGACGGATACGGATTCCTCCATAAATGACCACTTTCCCATAAACAACGCATGTTGCCGTTCGATCTTTTCCATCGAATCGGACTTGGCAATGAAGAACACCAAGCGACACACGACGACGGCGGCGGCGACGCGGCGCGCCAGCACCTATGACAGTACCTACGCCAACGCCCCTGCCGCCAGAGCCGTCGCTGACACCGGTGGGTCACGCCCACCGCGTCGCGTTAGCACCACGAGCACAACGACAAAATGCAAGCCACCGACGTTGGCCACAGCCGCTCGAAGCGTTCGTGCGCGTAGTACCAGCACACCACCGGTGCCAACCAGGAGCCAGCCCAAGCTACAGTCAAAGGGGACTTCCAAGAGCGTCCACAGCAAGGTCTCTAGTACGACCGCAATGAACCCGAGAGCGAGTCTCGTCCATGACGCCGTGCGGCGCGCGTTCCACTCCACTACAACGACTGGTCACACAGTGGACGACGACGTCACAGAATGCGAGCAGCTGCGCGGCGAACTCGTTCGCGTCATGGCTGACCACCAACGCCAGGCGGACGAGATCGTGGCGCTTCGAGCGCTCGCGAGATCACTGAAAGAGGAAGTTGAGTCCATGCAAGAGGCCGCGGTCGACGCCGAGGCTGTGGCGAGAGACACTGCGTGGAAGCGACAGCACCCAACGGCAGCGTCGCTGCCGCCTTCAAACCGCGAGTTCTTTCAGTTGGATGCGCAAGTCGACTCGCTGCGGGAAGAGAATGCAGCGCTACGAGCGCGTGTCGAGACTGTCGAGCGGGAGAAACGCGAACTGGAGAACGTGCTCGACAGCGAGATCCCGCGGTGTGAGCTGCTCGCTGTGCAAGCACAAGCCAAACTCGAGTCGACAACAAGCCAATTACACGATGAGCAGCGCGAAAACGACCGGCTACGAAGCGAAGTTGCTCGGTACAAGGCGCGAAGTCGATCGCCCGTGCGGACACAGCGAGCGACCAGCGAGGACGCTGTAGTGGACGGGAAGGAAAACGACTGGGCGCGAACAAACACTGGTGCGGCGGTGCGTGGCCGAGAGACACCTCCCCATTACGATGCGTCGCTGCGAGAGTCGCTGATGTCGTCAGTCGCGTCGCTGTCTATGTCGGCGGCATCGGCCTTCTCGTCGCAGCTCCAGGATGACGTGGAGACGCTCAAATCGGAGCTTCGGCGGCTCCATCGGTCAATCGACGCATCAGTTCTGAGCGCTCGTGGGGGGATCCGTCCTCATCGCCATGCGTCCCACAAGCAGTCAACAGATCGCGTGGTCGATCGAGAGGAGACTGCGGAATTAAACTGCTAGTAGTGATACGGCGAGAAGGAGAACGTTTTATTATTAGCGACTGCTCCTACCGACACAAACATGCTAAGGGCCTACGAACTACTAGAACTACAAGGTTGTGGAAATCTCTCGTCTACGGCTGCTCAAGTGATACAACACTGGAAAAGGAACGACGGACGGAAGCCAGACGGGAAGCTCGGAGGCTCAGAGAGGGGGACGCGGTTGTAATGAGAACCACGGAGCCATGGAGCTTCAAAGGCGAGCGAGTCATGCGCTGCAAAGCACCCTCACATTTGCTCGTGATGAGGAGCGAGTGAGGGGCTTCACAGCCGGCATGATGCGTCGCTATGCCTTCATGTTTGGCGGCTGCTTCCATCCGCTTCCATCCAGTGCGAACGCATCAAACGTCGTAGGAGAAACGAGAGGCGACTGTCACACTGGCGGTGCTGCGGCCGTGGTGCCAACGACGTCCATACGCGGGATCGTGCGAGAGGGACATTGCGCTCAACACCACTCACAACAATGAGCGACGGATCGCAAACGCTTCCCCCATACTTCGCAGTTCCTCCACGGTGGATGAGTCGAGGCACAGGGCGAGGCTAAGGTACCGCCGAGTCGACTGGTCGGCTTGGTCTTAGTTGTGCTTCTTCTTGCGGCCGCGGTGCTTACGGATGCGGCGTCGGCGGGACTTAGTGGGGCGGTCAGTGCTGTTGTTGTCCTGCTCAGCATCGGTCTCGAGGTCGGTCTTGTCACCATCGTCTTCGACGTCCGTAGCGAGCGACTTGTTGGAGTGGGTCTGGCGCCATTGGCGCTGGATCATGCGAGCGGAGCGTTGCTGGCGGAAGGCCGCGATCTGCTGCGCGCGCTGCATGAGCGCAGCGTGGCGGGGCGTCGCAGGTGGCGCGGGAGTAAAACGGGAGGGAGGCGAGGCAGCGGTGGTAGTGATATCGTCATTGTTGCTGTCAAGCACGAATGACAGATCAATGGGCAGGCGTTCGAGTTCTTCGTTGGTCGGGATGTCGCGGTCACTTGGTCCGCGGCTGGCGCTTCGCAGCACAGGCGCGATCGACGCCGACTTTTGCTTCTTGAGCTGGCTGCTGAACGACGCAGCAGCCGGCTCGATCTTGCGGATCTCGGTGTCTTCTGGTCGACAAAAGTCTTCGTCTTCGAATTCGACTTCGAGCACGACGGACGCCGGCGCGCAGCACACGAGGCGCATCACGAGTCGGTCGTGGACGTGCGAGAGCCAACGGCCGAGCCTCGAGTCTTTTTCTTGCAGCGGCGGCTGGGGCTTGCGCAGCTCGTCGTCATTGTCGAAGCCGCTGGCAAAGGGTTTCATCGCGCGGTGCGCGGGTGACGGTGGCACGGCCATGGTGGAGGGCACACGCACTTGACTTGTCGTGGGGAAGACGGGCGGCTCGCTGTGGAGCAGGCAAATTGGTGAATGAGGGGAATGGACAACACTGCCGCCCTGTGCGAAGGAGGTGTTGGGACAAAGTGCGAACGTTCGCTCGTCTTAGAAATGGCTACACGTGGGGAACTTGTGCACACCGTTTCAAGATCGTTCGCCGATTCAACCCTTCCCATTTGCTATAAATTGACCAATCAGAGATTCCTGTTCAGTGAACATTCACCTGCGTTATCCACTACCTGCTTTTAGTGATAGTCGTGGACACATAGTATAACACACGATAATCCTGTCTTATACAATAACTCCAGAACAAGCAGCAATATCCCGCCACCAACGCCAGCCCTCCATGGACGACCACTTCGCGCGCGTGCTCGCGGGCCCCAAGCGCACGGCGGACGACGCGGCTGATGACGCGTCTGTTTCCGCTCGTAGTAAGCGCCGCCGCGACGCGTCCGATGACAGCCGTGCGCGGGTCGCGCAGGTGCTGGCCCAGGGCGACGCCGCGGCGCAAGAGATCGTGGCGCTGGACGCGCGCGCGCTCAAGACCATGGCCCACGCACTGGACAAGGCGATCCGCCGCAACGCACTGATGCGCAGCAAGCACAGCGGTGAGCCGGCCAAGTTCATGGAGTCGGAGATGCAGCTCGACGAGGAGCTCACCAAGTGGAAGGCCGTGGCCGCCCAGCCGGCTCTCTACGGCGAGCTCGTCGAGCTCGAGGTCGTGGCGTCGCTGCTCGGGCTGTTTGGCCATGAGAACCTGGACATTCGACTGGACGTGGTCAATCTGCTGGCCGAGCTCACGGACGTGGACGAAGACCCGTCGGCGCTGGCGCCCACGACGCGCCTCGCGACACATTTGGTCGCGCACGACTTTGTGCCGCTGCTCGTCAAGACGCTCGACGATCTCGACCGCGACGCGCAGGACCGCGCAGAGGCAGAGGACGATGCTAGCGACACGGGCGTATTCCACGCGCTCCAGATCGTCGAGAACATTGTGGACGTGCTGCCCGACTCGGCCGTGACGCTGGGTGCCGCGACGTCCATCTTTTCGGTGCTGCTGCGGCTCGTCTCGCCCAAGCGAGCGTTTGGCTCGACGAAACTGTACGCGAGCGAAGTGCTGTCTATTCTCGTGCAGGCGGACGGCCGCAACCGCGAGCAGTTCCTATCCAACAAACAGGACGATGACCGGCTCGACCGCTTGCTGCAGGCCCTGGCGCCGTACCGGAAGCGAGACCCTCAGGGCGACGAAGAAGAAGAGCTCGTCGAGAACCTGCTCAACACGCTCTGCAGTCTGCTGTGTGAGACGCAGGGCCAGGACCGGTTTCGACGCCTCGAAGGCCTCGAGCTCATGCTGCGCTTCATGAAAGACCGTAAGCAGTACGTGTTTTCCGGTGCCTTGCGCGTGCTGGACCACGCGCTGATGAACCACGCACACAACTGCGAGCGGTTCATTCAAGTCGGTGGGCTCAAGACGCTGTTCCCCATGTTCATGGGCAAGAAAGTCGCCAAGAAGAAAGACGTGCGCGCCAAGGAAATCGAGAATGTGACGAGCCTGCTGGCGTCGCTGTGTCTGCTGGTGCCGCAGGACGCCGACCAGGATGTCCATGCACGGCTCCACGCCAAGTTTGTCGAGAACGAGATGGAGAAAGTGGACCGGATCGTAGACCTCTTTGCCAAGTACTATGACCGCGTGCAAGCGGCCGTGGCGCGGGAGAACCCAGAGGAAGACGAGGACCAAGAAGACGAGGACGCGGCAGCAGACGAGCGGTACTTGCGTCGACTCGACGCCGGGTTGTTTGTTCTCCAGCGGGTCGCGCTGGTGGCAGCCCATCTGAGCCAATTCTCACGCAAGCTGCGTGCGTACGTCATGATCAAGTTCCACGAACGCAACGTCGATATCGAAGCGGTCGTCGCGGTGCTCCATGAGCAACTCAACACGCTCGAGGCCGAGGTCGACGCCGAGACAGAGACGACGAGCAGCAAGGAAGACGCGATTAAGCAGAACCAGATTCAACAGGTTCGACAGTTGCTGCAGGCCTTTGATGATGACACTGAGAGCGAGGATGTGGCGGCCGCGGAAGTAGAGAAGGGAGAAAGTGCGAGTCCAAGCGAAGCCAACAAGGAGGCGGCCCCAACCGAGTAGCTGTGGCGTATTGAATGAAGAACATAGTCACTTTTGGTGGAGATTGTATGAGGAGTTTGTATTTAGTCTACGACAGATTCACCGCCAAAAGGTTGTGTCGCCACAAAGGACGCAGTCCTGGACGCGGTCGCGACGACGGGTTTATCACTGGCGACGCGAAGCATTATGTGCTTTTCCTCGTCGTTGTACAGCGCCGATAGCGGCGTCGAGAAGAGCTCGTCTCCTCCACTCAGTGGAGTGATCGCTCCTGGTAGTTCCGGTGCCGACGCATCGCCAACGGATGTAGTAATAACGCTAGCAGGTGGCTCGATGGCCGGCAGCAGCAACTCGGGCATGGGCATGACCATGATCCCGTCGCTCGGATCAAAGAGCTCGCTGACGCCGTCGACAAAAGCCTGGACTTTGGCGGGACTAGCCGCGGCGATCACCTGCCCTTGCTGCTCTTCCCACTGGGTCTGCGTTGGCAGTAAGACTTGCGAGCGGAACGCGTGCCAACGCTCCATGGTCGAGCGTTCGAAGAGTTGCGGTGAGTGCGCGTGGGCGTTGGTGACCGCCTGATCAAACGAGATGGCGATATCCACGAACGCGGGCGGCGGCGACGGCACTCGGCGCCCGTCCGCCACTGCCTGCATCTGCGGCTCGTACACGTTCATGACCGTGTCAAAGCAGCCGTTCAGCAGCATGTGGAGCCGCAGGGGATCGTTGGCCGCGCGAAAGGCCGGCAGTTCTTTGCCAAACATGAACGGCGAGTCCTCGAGCGCGACGATGAAGAGCCGCGAGACGGCGCAGTGCAAGATGTTGGCCTGTGGGAACCGAATGAGCAAGTCAAGCAGCGCCTCCATGGTCTTGTGGGTGATGAGGTGACGGTCCACGGCGGAACACGACACGTTCAAGATGGGCAGCATCAAATAGATCATCTGCACGTGGGCACTGCGATATCGGTGGGCTGGAGCAATCGCGAGGAAACGCAGCAGGTCAGGAAGACGCACTATGAAACGCTTCCAGATAAGCGGGAGATCCACGTGTGGACTCAGCAGCGAGTCGTCGACCGGTACATCACCGCTGGCGGCCTCCGCGTGGCGTGCAAACGCCGCCGAGAAGGCAATCTTGGAGACGCAGCCGCACTGCGTTTGCTGAAGCAGTGAGTTGAGCACCTTGACGACGTACGATTCGTTGGCGAGTTGCGTGGGCAGCGTCGCGAGATCGCCCACGGTCGCGTCCAGCAAGTGTGCAATGTGGCTCTCGCTCGAGTGCAGTTCGTGGATCACGTGGTGGCCCAACGTTCCGTGTCGCTTTTCGTGGATCAGATCCGTGAGCAAGTCGCACGTGAAGATCATGCGCGAGAACTGGACGTGCGGCGGGTCGTACTGGATGTGCGAGAGGATCTCGTCATCGTCTACGGACTCTCTGACCACTCGCTCGGGCGCGAGTTGACACAGTAACTGGGTCGTGAGGCCGCGCAGCGGCGCGCACGTGCTGGCCAATTCGTTGCAGAGCCGCAAGAGCACGTCGCGGATAGGCTCGTAGTGGATCAGCACGAGCAGCGACCGCACGAAGCGGACCTCGTAAATTGGCCCCAGGAACCCGATGAGGGCTTCAGGTGAGTACTGGTCCATGAACAAGTTCAAGAACCGCGAGAGCGCTTCCAGGTTCATGGCGTCGCGCGAATAATACGTCGCCAGGCGTTCGCAGAGCGAGTAGTAATGAGCATTGGTGGATCCTTCGAGCGGTCGCAGCCCGACCATGGCCGAGACGAGTTGCGATGAAAAGCTGGACGAGCACAGCACCCAGTGGGCGCGGAACACGATCGCGTACTCGTCGTACGACGGCTCAGAGACCTCAAATCGGTGGCGTCGCGGTTCCTTCACCTGGGCAGGAGGCTCCTCCAGCATGCTGAACACGAGCGCCACGACTGCAAACCACAGAAGAAGGATATGAGCCTCTACTTAACAGTGGATTGAGGGTACAATACGAACGGTTGTCGGGCCGCATGAGGTACTGCAGCGTCGGGATGTAGTGGTCCGAGAGCGGCGAGATGTCGTTGAGCGTCTCGAGCGCATCGTCTCGCTGCAGTGCGTCCAGCACGCACGGCCGCGCGAGCAGCTCCAGCACGCGCTCGGTCATCGCGCCTCCCGGACGCGATCACGTGGGCGCTGGTGCGGTGGGACCACAAGACGCTTTATATTTAATTTAATGGAGCCCGTTGCGATGGCTCCGTTGCGCCGCTTCATTTGGCTGAGCCCGAATGACGCCGTGTTGGTGATTGGTGAAGCCATCAGTGTGTCACCCAAACTTGTCCGACGGCATTTGATTGGCGGAAAAACTGTCATCTCGTATCCAATTGGTCATAATTCAGTGAGTGATCTATTTCCTGGTTCCCTTCCGGTCCCCTGCACAGCACAACGCGTGACAAGGCGAGTATCTGAGCATGGATATCGTCGCTGTTCCAGCACCGCTGGCCAGCGCCACCAACGGCCACGGACACCACGAGGGCGCGGCCATCTGCTCTAACGGCAAACGCAAGCTCGAGACCGACGCTGAGGCCCCCGCTCCTCTTTCTCGCCTCGGCTGCTCGCACGTGGCGCTCCCGAGCGGAGATCAATGGCTGCGCACGCAGCTCCTCGCGACGCTGCGCCGCCCGCGCCACGCCAGCGACGCTCCACTGTTGCTGTGGGATCCTGCGGAAGATGGCGGCGACGCATCCCCAAGCCTGAGGCGCGAGCGCGCGCTGTGCCTCTCGTGCGACTTTAACGGCCGCCGCGAAGACGCGCTGGACGCGGCCCAGTGTTTCCTCACGCACGCCATGCTCACGAACCACCATTTTGCTCTGTTGCCGCGCAAGAAGCAGCTCTTCTGCGCGCGCTGCCTCGACTTTGTGTACCCCGACGCGCTGCTCGCACTCACGCAGCCGCCGCAGACGCCTTCCCACGTCCACCACCAGAATGGCGTGCTCGCGGCCCGTCATCCCCATCGACGCCCTGCATACCACAGCACGCGTGCGCCGTCATTGCGCCGTCGACTCATGAGGTCGTCGGCTCGCCGCGGACTCGTCAACATGGGCAATACGTGCTTCATGAACGCCGTGCTGCAGGCGCTCGCCCACAACCCGCTCGTGCAGCACGAGTATTTCGTGCTGCGCGGCCACGACACGACTATCTGCGAACAGAAGCGACGGCAAGACGCGCACAAGGACACGGCGGATCCGCCCGCGGCCGTGGCGCCGTGCATGGGCTGTGAGATGGCGTCGCTGTTGCAAACGCTCTTCCCGGCGCCGCGCGCCACGCTCACGGCTCGCCACCTGACGTCGCCGGTCGTGCCGCAGTCGTTCCTGGAGACGTTCTGGGCGTCGGCGCCCAGTTTCATTGGCTCACAACAGCAGGACGCGCACGAGTTTCTCGTGACGCTACTCAATGCCGTCCACAAGGACACGTGCCCGCGGACAGTCTCGCCTCCAGTGACCGACTCGACGCAGCAAAAGACTCCGCCGCCGCCGCCGTCCTCGCCGCGATTCTCTGCCACGGGCCAGTCCCTGTGCGACTGCGTCGCGCACCACAATTTCGCCGGCGTCTTTAGCTCGGAGATTGCGTGCGTGTTCTGCGACACGGTGAGCAGCAAATACGATCCGTTTCTCGACGTCACGCTGTCGGTCGAGTCTCCGGCCTCGACGTCCCGCAAGTCGAACAGTAACAAATCAAAAGACGAAGAGCCCGCAGCGCCGGCACCGCTGTCGCTCGTCTCGCTCCTGGAGCGATTCACGTACGAAGAGCGACTGAAGGGGGCCGACCAAGTGTACTGCCGTCGCTGTTCTCGCTACGTCGATGCGATGAAGCGGCTTGTGATCCACAAGCTGCCGAATCTCTTGGTGCTCCATTTGGGCCGGTTCGACTTTGTCAAGAAGCGCAAAATCACTGACGCCGTGACGTTCCCACTCCGAGGGCTCGATCTCCGCGAGTTTTGCAGCGACGCGGACGACGCAGTTGCGACGAGCGGCCAGAACCGCAACGGGCGAGACACCGCGATCACGGGAGGCGACATATCGTCGGGCAGAAACAGCCCCATGACGCCACTGTCGACACCTCAAATGCGTGACGCCATGTACGATCTAGCAGCCGTGGTCAGCCACCATGGCGACTCGGTGGACGGCGGCCACTTCACGGCGTTTGTGCACAGCGCGGCAGAACAAGGCAGTGACCCCGTCGAGGACGGCGTGGCGGTGGCGACTTCGCCGTGGCTCCACTTTGACGACTCCAAGGTGGAGCGTGTGCCTTCGGAACAAGTGGAAGCGAGCCAGGCGTACTTGCTATTCTACGTGAGGCGCTGGCTTTTCGTGTGAGGCCGCAACACAACAGAAGTGAAGCCATTTGTGGATACTAGCCAATCACATTATCTTCGTCTCTTGATTTTGACCAATCAGTGGTGGTATCATCGCGCGATCTTTCGAAAAATAGAAGAACCTGTGAAGACTCACTGAAGCTCATGGCGTGCTGTCGCATGTGGTTGCTGCCGGTGCTATGGCATCTCTACATCGCGTGCGTCGTCGCCAACGTCACGATCACGCCCGTTGCCGATGTAACTTGCCGTCATGACGACTGGACAGCGCAGCACTTTCCCCCAGCGTTGCATGCGATGGATTCTGTCGACATCGCCTCTCAAGCCACGCGCGTTGCTGCCCCATCCGTCCGTCTGCTCATCGGCATCAAGTCAAGCGTGGTCGATGGTGTCGCAGCGCGTCGTGCGATCCGATCGACGTGGGCGAACCGCTCGACACTGCCCGCGGGCGTCCGTGTCGTGTTTCTCGGGTGTGCTCCCGATCTCTCCCCATTCAACGACAGCGAATTGGACCGGGTTCGCGGTGCGATCGTTACTGAGCAAATGCAGCACGACGGCGACCTGCTTATTCAAGAGCTCGTGTCTTGTCGCGATGCTTATGACGATCTCGTCAACAAAGTACTCGCGTTCTTCCAATGGAGTGCAGGTGAAGACTCGACTGGCGAGACCACGACCAAATCATACGTGATGGTCGCAGACGACGATGTCTACGTGCGTGTGGACAAAGTCCTCTCGCTACTGAGGGATCCGCAGATTCCCGCAAGTCGCTTCTACGGGGGCCAAGTCTGGACAAAGCAGTTCCGCCGGGTGATGGAGCCACGCCGAGAGCCGCCCGGCTCACGATACTATCTCTCCCGCGACCACTACTCCCTGGACGAGCTTCCACCGTTCGCCAACGGTCCGCACTATATACTGTCGACGGACGTCGCGCACTTCATCGGCCAGCATCGTGATATCTTTCGCGGCGTCGGAGGGGATCCGCCGAGTAGCTATAGCGTCGGCACACTGGACGACGTGTCGGTCGCACTGTGGGTGCTGGCCATGCAGATCCACCCACACCACTTTGACCAGTTCCTCGGCCTGCGGGACACTATGTGCGCTAATGACGTTGTTTCGTTCGCCGACCTTACGCCCCACGCGCTCGTTCGCATGCACTCCAACGTGCAACAGCACCGCAGTGTCTGCGAGGGCTTCTCGTTCGCGACGTGGCTCAAGCGGCTTTTCCCACCACGCACGGAGCGAGATATCCAAGACGACCCTCGCCGTCTTGCGGTCTGGAACACTTTGGAGATGACCTGTCAAGTCGAGCGGCAGACACACACTGGCGACCTCGAGGTTTTTATCATGGTGCGAAGCAAAACTGCGCCGTCGCGCGACCCGGTCGAGCTGAAATTCGTGCCCGCCAGAGACTCTTTCTTCGTCTTCTGCTGGGTGCTGACCGAGCGCATTGCCGAGGGACTCGGAGTATTAGCTGGTCAGCCCGTCTTCATCTGTGAGCAAGTGCGCACGACGTTGCGCCAGCTGATGATCGACAACATCTTCCAGTACCCGTGGAGAAGACCGCCGGGTGAACTGCTGGTCCACAATTTGGAGAGCGACGTGGTGACCCCGCAACTCAAGGTTGTGATGGCAGCGGACACGGCGTACGCTCGTGTCGTGGTGGAGAATTTGCTGGCACAAGCGTATGACGGCGTCGAGCTGCAGGTGTTTGACGCGGCAGCGTATGGGGAGGCGGACCGGGATCCGGATATCGTCTTCTTCACAACGGCCGAGGCGTCCAATGACACCTCGGCCAAAGCACTGGTGGACTCGTTTCTCCATAACTACAAGCGAAGCAGGCTCGTGCTTCTGCACCCACTCGACGTGTTCGCTGACGAGCACGAGCGAGTGCTTGTGATCACGTCAGCTCGCGTTGGCGCGACGTTGCGCTCGTCGCTGTATCTTCCGCTGGCGTCCACCGCCTTCGGGAGCAGCACGGAACACTCGCCCATGGATCTTCTGCGGTCCTTTGATACCCGAGAGCGCTCGTCACGAACGCCGGCATCACCCTCACCAACTTTCCGACTGCGGCAGTTTTGCATCGACGACTATGTGCCCCACCAGTGCGACCACCCGCATCGTCAGTACTTTTCCCAACTGCTGAGCGCGCTCGACAGCGTCGACGTTGCTGGCGCGTGTCCACGCCATGTGTCTCCATCTCGGGGCCTAGTCGGTAACCACACGCTGAACGAGAGTATCACCACGACCAGTGCGTATGCGCTTGACCTCAAAGTCCATCGCTTTGCGAACTACAAGTTTGCGATCGCATTTGAAGACGCCGTGAATGCCCCAGGCTACGTGGGCGATGCCATTGTCGCCGCGTTTCTCGCTGGAGCCGTCCCTATCTACTACGGCCACTCGGATACGATTTCGAGACTTTTCAACGCCAAGGCGTTCATCGACTGTGGTGCGTTCGCCTCTCTACGCGTGTGCGCCAAGCACGTGCTCACGGTCCACGCGTCTCCTTCGCTGTACGAGGCGATGCGGCGAGAGGCATCCGTTTTGAATTTGACGGCGTTTGATGAGGCGTTCTCGTGGCATCCGGATGTTGCGAAAATGATCCAGAAGGCGCGTCCGCGAGACAAGACGGAGAAGCTCCTCACGCTCAGCGAGCAGTTCAAGCAGTTGCTAGATAACACCAAGTAGTATGAGCGGTAATACTGCAGTTTTCGAAATGTTGTTGAAGTCTCGGATAGCGAACTACAGTAGCTAGGCTAGGATATGACGGTTACGTTGAAAATCTCAACTTGAGATCCGCCAATGGGTGATATCATTCGCGATCAGCCGGGTCAGGCCCTGCCACACCGGCCGAGAGGTTGGGTGGAAGGTCTGGAGGCTGCAGCGAGTGTCCATGGCTATGTTTGCCGCCAGTTGTCACTAATGAACCCTGATGGTTTACAGGAGAGAGACGAGACAAATACATTGTATACGGCATATCACGCGAAAATCCATTATAGTTTAGTCGCTCAGAATGTTGAAAACTGTACGTTGGTTGCCGTGGCTATCCCGAAACACTGTACCAATTTAGTACACTCGGCGCTGTTACAGATTGGGGAGGGGGACTTCGCCCTCCAAGCAACACAACGTGATGCTCTCTAGTAGCCAATAACACACGTTCTATCTTCATATAAATCGGGACACGAGGGGGTTCTCTGTTTAAATTTCGAGCCAAAAAGGGGCCTGTGAGTGACGAGAGTAGTGACCCGACCTCCTATAACGCTGCTTATGAGCGGTTTCCTATCAGCTGCCTCCGAGCGTTGCTGATCGGAGTTATCAGCGGCCGATATGGAAACGTACCGAAAAAATACGGCCTTGTGAAGATGCCACATGTCAATGAAACGTTGTTCTCTATATTTCATGAATCGAAGCTATATTTCTCGATATCTCGGGTTTAGCGTGAGTTCATGTTGAACCCGAGATATCGGTCAATCAGCAGCCAAGAAGGGGTTTCATGGTTTGAACCCGCTGATAGCGCCAACAAAAATCCGCTGATTTCCGACCAAACCAGCGGATGCTAAGCACCAGCAGGACGAACAGGAACTGCTGGCGTTCTTGCTGAGCTGACTGAGCGAAGACCTGAACCGCATCCACGACAAGCCGAATGTGAAACAGCCCGACAGTGACGGCCGCTTTGAGCAGGGTTGGCAAATGCCCCGTCTGAATACGGCAACGACGGGATTACTTCGACGCTTTCTGGAAGTCGTATCAGCTGTTTGTCATGGCCGCATGCGGATGAGATCTTAGCACAGACACACCAAAACCATCACTCTCACTGCCATGTCGAAGTGAAACTCCTCGAGGTTGTTGTTGTTGAAGTTGGAGTCTATTCAGTTACGTCGAGCGAACTAAGTAGCTATTTACGCAAGAATATAAAGGAGAACATACAGTATAAAGCGCCGAGCCCTTACGTGGCGATCTGCCACTGGGCGAAGTCACCCGGGAGGAGGGCGTATAGGTCTCGCCATTCAGGGCGATCAGACGGGTGGAAGGTCTGCATGCTGCGTTGGCAGTCCATTGCGTGTGTCCAGGAGGTCACGCCAAGTCGGTCAGCGAGGAGTCGGGCTTTGCCGTATAGAGCGAGAAGACGCGCGTTGAGCGGGCGTCGGTAGTCGCGCATTTGGTGGAGCACGAGTGAGCTGTCGCCAACGACAGCAAGAGGGGACCAGGCGTACTGTAACGCAGCTTGGAGGCCAGTGAGGAGGCCGACGTATTCGGCCTGGTTGTTCGTCATCGTGCGTGCAGCGAGACTCATAGCTGCACTCCAGAGGAGAGTCGCTGTGGACGCGGTGGCGTCCGTGCGCAGGATGACCGATCTGGCTCCGCCGGGACCCGGAATGCCGCGTGACCCGCCGTCGAAGAAGAGTACGTATCGAGCATCCGTTGCGGGGGCACCGCAGGGTAGTTGAACACAATGGCATCGCAGAGGGCGCGGAAACCCGCAGCTGCGCGTGGCGCAAGTGGGTACGCCACTGTTTTGCACCTGAACCGGACTTGATGTCGAGCTACACGCACGATCTCTATCACGTCTCCAATGATGCTGCCCTCGGGCGCGAACTGTTGAACGCCTCTGCGCTGGAGTTGTTTGTGACCGACTACACGGACAACATCGGAGCCAACGAGAGGAGAAGCAAGTAGATTGCCCAGTGATAGGCGCCCGTATCTCGCACGCTGAAGCCTCTCAAGGTCGCCTAGGTTGGTTGAGAGGGAGGAGTAGTCGCAGTGCCACCAGACTCCGACCCATTTCTTGTCCGTCGATGTGCCCCGTCCACAGTGCCTAAGCAGTTGTTCGAGGCGCGCGAGTTCATCTTCTTGGCGCGATATTGAGCGCTCCGAGCACAGAACGGTGAGGCCGGTGGTTCCAATGGTGCGCCCAATCTGCACAGGGCCTTGCTGGAGACGACACGGACCGCAGGATGAGTCGGAGAAGCCTGACGCAGTGAGACGTAGGATGGTGCACCCCACGGCAGCCGAAACCGGGTTGGAGGAGCTGATCCAGCGCTTTGCCGTCGCGGCCGCCAATTTGAGCAGCGCCGCTCGAAGGTCTGGTAGGCCGAGACCGCTGTCTTTCACTGGGAGTTGCGCCGTTGCTGCCGGCATCGATACTCGTCCCTCTCGCGTGTTGGTGGACAGTTTTCCGTATCACGCGTAGTTCTTGACGAGCCGCTGGAGAGTCTCAATGATCGCTGCTGTCGGCCAGCAGTGCCTGGCTGCAAACAAGATTTTGGGTGGGATGACTGCTTGCAGAGCTGAACCCGTTGCTGGACGTCCGATGTCTTGAGTTCCGCAAGATGAAATCGCGCTCTGATCTGCTGTACAACCCTGTCCCATACGCATTTCAGCGACCGAGCGCTGGCGATGAGCGCTCCCAAGTGGCGATGAATATCATGCCGTCCAGCCACCGGTATAGGGCAGTCGTCAAAGGCACTGCCGGGTCCTCGTGAGGAGGCCGCAAGTACCCAGCTCTTGGAGACATTGACGCGGAGCCCTGAGGCCTTGGCGAACTCGTCGAGTGGCCGCACGAGGTGGGCCAAGATCAATCTGCGTTTGGCCGAACTCGAGGACCAAATCCGTACTTTAGACGGCGCCCTACAGGAGTGGCAGCACCGCGAGAACACGGATGATGCCCGCATTACTCGCCTCGAGAATCTCGTACGTGGGTTTCAAAACGAACTGCAGGGCCGTGTGGCCAGGGGCAACATCCGCCGTGAACTGCTCAACGCTCCAGTCCATGGGTTGCCTGATCAGTTGAGAGCCAGCCGAGAAGGCCTGCAGGGACTCGAAACGGCGACGGACGCGCAGTTTGAAGCGCTTGACGCTCAAGAACGTCGTATGCAGGCCACCCTGAACGATTGGCAGCGTCGAGTGACCGCCATTAAGAGGCAGTTGGAAGAGACTCCAGCCTTACGAAGCGTGAAAGTGTAACACCCAGCAAAGTGCGAAGAAACATTGCACACCCCACCTCCATCTCATCTGCAGCACACTGCGAGACCACCGCATCGACTCGAAATGACTGCATGACAAATTTACGACTTACGAAAAACCAACAAATATTTCTTCATTATTCGATTTTGTGGAGCTCGAACGAACATTACACTAACGTTGCGATGTTTACTGCAATTAGTCATATGGTCGACGTCGACAGGATCCATCGCATGCAACGCTGGGGGGAAGTGCTGCGCTGTCCAGTCGTTATGATGGCAAGTTCCATCTGCAATGGGCGTGATATGACATTGGAGATGACGCACGCGGTGTGAAGATGCAACAGCACCAGCAGCAACCACATCCGGCAGCACGCCATGAGCTTCTTAGATGGCGGAGTTGCTCGCGCTCAGCGAGCAGTTCGAGCAGTTGCTAGATAACGCCAAGTAATACGAGCGCTGATAGCTTTCGAAACTTCCAATGACGACCTAGTTAATGCCGTCGCGATCGGTCGCCACGGTCACCTCAAACTTGCTACTGCGTTTTTTAGCCTAGATCACCGCTTCGGTTGATGCCCTTTCTTGCGCTGTCGTCTGGGGACTCTCGTGTATAAGAGACACAAGGCAGCAACCGCTGTGAGCGCTCTTGTAGCTCGCGAGACCTCCGTGGTCCATCGCCCTACAGTAAACAGAATTTGTTCGACAAGCGATACCCTTTTGAAGACGATCCTGTGAATCCATATCATCTTTAGCCCCAGCGTATCCTTCCATTTTTCTTGTTTTCATTCCTCATTCGTTTTCTTCACCGCCATGAGCGTACTCTTGTGGGCGTTCCTCTTGAGCGCCGCGTGGCTGGCGCGTACTCAGCTCTCCGCTGCCGTGACTATCGAAGGCGAGCGTTTTGCGGCTGTGGATTTCGATCCGCTGGCGACAGCGCCGATAGATCGCAGCAGCCTCACGAATGCACTAGCAGACCAACCAAATCCAGAAGATGAAGACTTGGTCGCATGGGCCTCGCGCATAGCGTCCACTCATCCTCTTCTCCATAAGACTCGCATGGATAGCTCGCCAGTGTTTCTCGTGATCGGCGTCAAGACCAGTGTGCTTCATCACTTTGCTCAGCGCCAGGCGATTCGCCAGACGTGGGCGAACGCGACAGCACTCCACTACATCAGCGCACGTGTCGTATTTCTTGGCTGTGAGTCGGATCTCACCTCTTATACTGATCCAGCAGAGCGGGCGTTCGTCGTGCGCGCGATTGAGGCTGAGAAGCGGATCTTCGGAGATCTGCTCACGAGTGAGCTCCACGGCTGCGTCGACTCGTACTCGCAACTGCTTCGGAAGGTTGTGGGCTTCATGGAATGGGTCGTGGCGATACAAGCGTCTCTTCAATACGTCATGGTCGTTGACGACGACGTGTACCTGCGTGTTGATCGTCTCGTAGAGATGCTCCGTCATGTTGACACGCCAAAAGTGCGATTCTATGGGGGCTACGTCTACCAAGATCTCCAGCCGCAGAGAGATCCCGCCCACAAAAACTACATCCCAGAGAAGGACTACCCACTGCCAGTACTACCACCATTTGTCGGCGGCCCACACTACGTTCTGTCGATAGACATGGTGGATTTTGTCGTTCGAAATCACCGTGAGCTGCGTGGACTACGTGACCTGGATGACGTCTCCTTCGCAATGTGGCTGCTCGCGCTGGGTGTCCACCCCACGCATGTTCCAGAGTTCGTCTTGCTGCGAGCGGCGCCATGCCACAGCGAAGCCATTGCATTGGCGGATCTCACTACGGCGTCCGTGCGTCAGCTGCACTGGAACGTGGTCCACGCGCAAAGTCTGTGTGACGGCGTTGACGTCACATCGGCCATGCGTCACCACCGAGGCATCGTGTTACCAGATGATCAGTCGCGCGCGAGCGACACGTTCCTGACGTGGGAATTGCTCCACGATCCGGCCACAAATGCTCTCCTCGTCAGTGTAGCTATCGCTGTCGCGAATCGCGAGGTCACGTATGACTTTGTACCAGCGAGTACGCCTTATGAACGTGGTCTCTGCGCGACTGGCGCCAGCCTGCTTCTCGCCAAACTGTACATCACGGTCGGAACGGCGTTTTGTGACTTCCATCGCCGAAAGCTTCACGCGTTCATCGACCAAGCCATCCAAGAGGACGCTCGTTTGGAGGCGTTGCTCACGCTACCTCTCCACAACCTCTTGGCAGCGGCTACTGCTGTCATCACGGTCGGACTATCCAACGGTGCCAAGTCTGTGCGTGTTTTCATCGAATGTTTGATGGTACAAATGTACCCTGCGGCTCGGATTCTCGTGGTCAACGAGGACGGATGGGAGGTTGCATCGCCCGACGTCTTCGTCTTGTCCATTATGGATACTATCGTCACTGACGGCGTTTCCAATGCAGCGCAGCTCATCCACGTGCACGGTCATCACAGTCGGTTCATGATGATTGCCAGAACAGCGCGGTCTCCGCCTTGGTCTCTAGATCCCCGCGTCACGTTAATCACGACACTCGAGGAAAAGACGCACCGCAAGCAGCTCTATCTCCCCGCCGCTTCGACTATGTTTGCCAAGAGCATCCAGCACACGCCGCTCGAGCTACGACATCCGTTCGCTGATCTGGATCTCTCTAGCGAGACGAAACGACAGTTCTGTGCATACTGCTATATGCAATACGACCCGCTTCGACAACAGCATCTAGTTGACCTGCTCAACGAGATCGAAGCTGTGGATGCAGGAGGGGCATGTCAAGGCAACAGACAAAACCCACTCTCATCGCCAACTTTGGACGCGTCCAGTGAAACCGTTGACGCCATGATCGCCCATTTCACCACGTGTAGATTTGTCGTCGCGTTCGAAGACGCAGTTGTTCCAGGATACGTCACTGAGAAGATCGTGGAGGCATTTCTGGCCGGTGCAGTCCCCATCTATTACGGCCATTTGGACACTGTGATGCAGCTCTTCAATCGGGACGCATTTGTCGACTGCGCTACCTTTGGATCGTTGCGAGAATGTGCCCAGCACGTGCGGGCCATCCATGAGTCGCCGGCAAAGTATCACGCCATGAAGTCGGCACCGCCGGTGAGTAATCGAACGGCGTTTGTTGAGGCATTTGGCTGGCACCCAGTGGTCGCGAATGCGTTGGGTAATACGTCTCCAGTCCACTGGGTTCGGCAACTGAAGCAGCTTCTGGAAAGCGACTAGAGTCGATCGACTCGACCCCTTGAATGCTCTCACGAGTACAGTTTGTAGCGCCTCTAAGCACTACCCTCATATCTTGATCTTCAATGTTTATAATATTTGAAATCCATATCGCACAGTCAACTGACTATTATTTGATTCTTGCTTATCCTATATCAGGGGTAAATAGAACTAGCCCGGTGCTTAGAGGCGCTACAAGATGGCGGAAAATATCGAACGTTCGGGTCAGAATGATTGTCAGCTTGACTGGATCCTTCGATATTTATCGAGATCATAAAGGAACCGAGCCATGGCAAAGCGCTGGGTGCGATGGGCGATCGTCGCAGTCGCGCTCCTCGCCTGCACCATCCTTCGCCGCACGACTGCAGACAGCAATTCGCTCGGTGCATCCCTTCCAACGTGGACCGTCGAATCCAACGCCGCGCAGGACGCCACGGACATCGTGCATGCAACAGCTCACTCCGCCAGCAATCCCACCGAGCGGCATGAGGAGAATCTGCTTACCTGGTCCAGTCGCCGTGACCAAATAGAGCCGGCAAACAAGACCAATGGCGCAAGTACGCACTCGTCCAATGCGTTTCTTCTAGTCGGTGCCAAGACCAGCGTCGTCCACGGATTTGCGCGCCGACAAGCGATTCGCCAGACGTGGGCGAGCGCGGTGTTCGTACCAAGAGGCGTCAAGGTCATGTTTCTCGGCTGTGAGTCGGATCTCTCCATGCATCTTCCAGCCAAGCAGCAGCAACTACGAGACGCGATCGAACTGGAGAAGCGTGTCTTTGGCGATCTACTCACGAGTGAGCTGATGGGCTGTCGCGACTCGTTCGCCGGGCTCTCCGACAAAGTCAAGGCGTTCATGCACTGGGCCACGACCACTCAACCTTCGCTCGCGTTTGTGATGGTCATCGATGACGATACCTATCTGAGATTGGACCGTGTGGTGGAGCTTTTGCACCGTCCTTCAACCCCACGCTCACGCTTCTTTGCCGGCAACTCTGCGTCCAGTCAATACCGGGGTCTGGCCGCACCCGTGCGGGATCCACGCCACAAGTACTACATCCCTGCTGACGTCTACCCGATGGCGACGCTGCCGCCATTTCTCACGGGGGCCCATTTCATCTTGTCGAGCGATCTGGTCCGTTTCATCTCCAAGAACTTTGTCGATCTTCGCGGACTCGGCGGCATTGATGATGCGACGATCGGGCTGTGGCTGTTTGGAATGCTGCAGATCAAGCAAAGGTACTTTGACGAGTTTCACGTTCTGCGAAAGACCAAGTCGTGCTCGGACGACGTCATCTCGCTGGCCGATCTCACTATTTCGGCGACGCTGTTTATCCACGAGAATGTCGCTCAGGGCCGGCGACTCTGTGAGAACTTTGAGAGCGCGCATCGGCTCAAGACGGCTAGGGCCGTGGTGGCCCCTTCTGGCGCAACAGGAGCCGAGTCCGATGCATCAACCATCAAGGAGGGCGAAGAGCCGTGCTTTCTTCACTGGGATTTTCAGCATGACGCAGTATCCAATCGCCTTCAGATTGCGATACAACTGACGGTCGGCGCAGTCGCTGTGGATTTTATCTATGTACCGTCGGCGAAACCAGCTGAAGACGGGTTTTGCGGCCAAGCGGCTTTGCTTCTTCACGAAAAACTCTATCTCACAGTCAGCCGTGAGCTGTGTGCGTACCACTCGCACGTGCTCCTCGCAGCGTTGGATCGGGACGTGCAAGCCGAACCTTCCTTCGGGCCGATACTCGCGATCGCGCGGCATAACTTACGGCGACTGCAGCTCAGCGAACAGACTGACAATGTGGCATTCGTGGCAGCCGACGAGACTCGCACACTGTACACGCCAATGAAGAAGCCGTACGTCACGGTCGTGCTGTCGCTCAATGCTAACTCTTTTCGTGTCATTGGCGAGTGTCTACTTGCGGAGCTTAATCCGCACCAGCAAGTGCTCTTGCTGACCCACGACGAAGCCGCACGAGTGCGGACGCGTGTGGATCTGTACGTCCTGTCGACTCTTGATGGGTCAGAAGCTGCGACTGAGGCACTTGCGCAAGGAGATATCGTGCTTCTGGTCGAAGACCCATCGTCACGAGTACTTCCTATATCAACCACCAAATCCGGTCTGGTTGTGCTGACTGCTCACCGCCAAAGCCGCCACAAAGAGGTCAAGACACTGGCTATTCTTCCAGCGTCGCGTGTGTTTGCCTACACCATTCAGTTTACACCCACACGATTGCTCCGCCCACAGCAAGATCAAGACGCCGCCACAACATCGGGAGTCGGCAGGCTCTTTTACTTTGAGCACCAACCCGAGCAGACAGAGGTGTCCGAGCTACTACGTGCTGTACAAGCGACCGTGTCTGCTCGTATCATCACATCGTGGACTGGTTGTGTTGGTGGGCGCCCCGCCCACGATGGATTGTGCTTAGATCGAGCTGTCGAGACACTTCGAGGTGCAAAGTTTGTTGTCGTATCGCATCCGCCCCATGCTCTCCAAGAGTACGACCATGTCAGTGACCAGTTTGTCATGGCGTTTCTCGCGGGCGCGATCCCCGTGTATGTTGGTGCAGCCACCTCTCAGACGGCGGTATACCACCAAGTCTTCAACCCCCGCGCCTTCATCGATTGCAGATCCTTCGCAAGCATCCGCGAATGCGCTACTCACGTGTCGCGAGTTCATGCGTCGTCGGTGTTGTACGCTCAACTGCGTCGTGAGGCACCCATCACGGATTTGCGCCAGTTTGAGGAGGTCTTTTCGTGGCATCCCGAGGTCTCACGGGCTATGGCGACTGCAGAAAACTCGACAGGTGCAGTGAGAATGAGCGAGCGATTGCGAAGCCTGCTCGGAAGAAGCCAACCGGATGTCCGTTAGGATTGCGCTATGAATGTTGGTCACGCTACATTCCAAATTATCAGGACACATCTGCAATGCTTACTTAACGTCTTCTCGTGTCTCATCTACCCCAAGAGCGTCCTCTTCAGCTGTTCACTCAGGGGCACAACCTGGCCAGCAGACGCCTCAACCATGTCCGTGACGGTCGGATGCCACGAGAAGAACTCCAGAAACGCCGTGCGATTGGAAATCGGCGGCTCCTGTCGCATGGCTTCGTACTCGGAGGGCGTGAGGTGCGCTCGCTTCACATGATCCACACACGCCTCGAGGGACGCAAAGGATCCGCAGTCGATGAACGCCCTCGGGTTGAAGAGCCTGGTAACCGTCGCCGAGTCGCCGTAGTAGATGGGGACGGCACCAGCTAGAAACGCCGTTACGATCTTCTCGGTCACGTAGCCTGGTGTCTCGAACGTGTTTTCAAAGGCGATCACAAACTTGAACCCGCGGTAGAAATCGACGGCACGGTCGCTATAGAAGTATGCGTACCGGTCCGGCAAGTACTTGTCGTCGGGTGCGCGCTGCGATCCCCTGCATCGCCCCAACGCGTCTACTGGAGCAATGGCATTGACGAGATCAAACATGCGCTCGCGGATCACGACGCCGCAGTTGGAGTATAGATAGGCACAGAAGCGGCTCGGCCTCTCGCTCGTTGCTGGCGTCGGTTGAAGCAGTTGCGTCGGATCGTGGCGGATGATTTCGCCAAATGTAGCCGACGCGTACGGCAGATACAAGAACTTTGGGTGGCGCGGCGTCTCGACCGTCGAAAGCAGCGTCACGTGCGGGTGCAGCTTGAATGTCGGCCACGCTTCACCTGCGACCATCAGTAGCCGACTCGTCGGACCGTACTTGTACACGAAGGCAGCCCCCGAGCCCAGCGCGTGGGGATTGGACGCCTCGCCGTCTGTTCGCCTTCCTTCATCGAGGATCGAAAACACGAAAATCGCCGGTGGCGGTGCGTCCGGGGAGACGTCCGCTTCGCTGACCACAGCAACGTGATGGTCTTTGTAGATCTGGATCATCAGACACTCGAGCACGACACGTGAATACAGTGCCATCGGCGATAGCACGATCGTGACAGTGGGGGAAGGGACTCCGGACACGGCGTCGGCCTCTGCCCGCGCGAGATTGTGGCGAGCGATCGCGAATTTCGCTCGTAACGAAGGCCGTTGCTCTTGATCTAAAAAGTTCTGCAGTGAGCGGCGGTGACGTGAGCAGAACGACGAGTCGACTGGGGCACCAAACTCGGCACGCACGAGTTCCAGCAATTGGGTGCAGAAGACAGCGTCGTATGGACCCGCAGAAGGCACGTACACGAGTCCCGCACGCTTGTCACCCACGACAATGTCCACTTGAATGTGCAGCGACATGGACACTGGGTCGTGCTGGACGTCCCACCGGAATTTCAGTTGTTCGTCTAGCTGCCTGTGCTGCGTGGCACCCGTCTCTCCCAAGAACGCGTCCGTCTGCCACGTGGTGTCCGAGTAGTTATGGCAGAACGAGAGGCCGGCGACAAGATTGGATTCGATCTGGTGCATCGCTGTGGGCGAGAGGTTGGCGAACGAGATTATGTCCTCACTGCACGGCGCATTGCCCAGGACTTGGAAGCTGTCCAGAAACACGGGGTGCACCTGCAAGCACAGCATCCACAGCGCCATCGTCACGTCGTCGAGTCCGCCAAAGCCCCGCAGATCATCGCGGTTGCGGGCGACAAACTGCGCCATGTCCCGCGAGACTAGGTAGTGCGCGCCGGCCACAAACGGCGGAAGCTCCGACATGGGGTACATATCGACGGGCAGGTAGAAGCGGCTGTGTGGGTCTCGCACGGGAGGGCTAGTGCCCCGCTCCTCCGGCGTCGCAGCGTTGCCAGCGTACAGTCGCTCACGTGGTAGTTGTGCTGACTGAAGCAATTGAATCAGTTCACCAAGTCGGATGTACACGTCGTCGGTGGCCATCATCACGAACGCCGGCGTGGTCGGCGAGGACGAGGAAGACTCCACAAAGTGCATAAACTCGATGGTCTTGCCCACACGGCCAGCGAACGAGTCCTCGCACCGTACCTCGTGGGTCAGTAGATCTTGGTGGATTGCCTTCTCCACATCAATGGTCTCGACGGCGCTCGCGCGGTCGGCTTCGGGTAAGTCCGAGAGGTCGGGCGTGCAACCAACGAACCAGATTCGCACGCCCAGAGCGCCGAGCTGCTCGGGTTGTCCCCACGTCTGTCGGATCGCTTGCCGTGCTGCAGCACCATGCAGTACGCTGGTCTTCACGCCGATTGCGAGGAAAATGTCGTGCTCTTGGCGGCCGCTGGTGGTGGAGAGATTGAACTGGAGGTTGACGCGAGCGCGGTCGTCCCACGCGACGCTGTGGGTGGACGCGTCCGCATCGAGGGTGACTGTGAAGCGAGCGCCATCGACTGTCGCAGCCAATGCGAACGCACACTTCGCGGAGAGCAGTGCCACGGCGGCGACCACCACGCGCATCACGTTTCCTTCCTCGCCACAGCTCAAAAGAGAAATGTGGAAAGATCGCGAAGGGATCCGATTCAGGATTGGCTGAAATAGGCTCCACTCGATCCCTATTGGTTGATTGGCTGATGTGCCTGTCCAAGTCACAGATAATATCCAACCCTCAAAGCCCACCATGATGTGCGCCTTGCTGACACTATTAGGGGCCGCACTCGTCGCTACCGCCGCTCGTGCGTCCCCATGCGTGGTCTCTGATGCGTCGTGCCCGCGCTTAGAGAGCGGTGGTGGTGGCGCACTGTCGCGAATGATGTCAGTAGCAATCGCCCCACAGCTTCCAAGTGTAAGCGCGACACGGCTGCTTGTCGGTGTCAAGTCAGCTGCTCTTTCGGGCTTTCAGGCCCGCCAGCGGATCCGGCAGACATGGGCGGATGCTGAGATGCGACCGGCTGGTGTCTCCGTTGTGTTTCTTGGATGTGAAGCCGACGAGACGTCCCACAATGGCACAGCCAACTGGCTGCAAGCGCTAGACCATGAGAAGGCAGTCTACGGGGATCTGCTCACGCACGAGCTCGCGTGCCAGGATTCGTACTGGACGCTCGTGGACAAAGTCAAGGGGTTTTTGCAGTGGACGGACGCCGCCGGTGGCTCGAACCTCGCGTACGTGTTGATCACAGACGACGATGTCTACGTCGATCTCCAGCAACTCACTGCGCTACTCTTCACCACGCGTCCTCCCGTTGTCCCGCGTCTGCGCTTCTACGGTGGCCAAGTCATCCAGACCCAGTTTGGCACTGCAATTCATCCATTGCGCGACCCGGCCGAACGCAATTATCTCTCGCATGAGAGTTACCGCATGCACGAGAAGCCGCATTTTGCCACTGGCGCGCACTACCTCTTGTCGGTCGATCTCGTGCGCTTTCTCGCTCGCAACAGTGACACGCTCCGCGGCGTCGGCACGCTGGAAGACGTGAGCGTGGCGTTTTGGTTGTTGGCACTACTGAATGTGAGTCCCGTGCACATGCCGCAGTTCGATAACGTACGCTACAGACTGTGCCATAACGATCTCATCGCGTACGCTGATCTCTCGCCGCTCGCCATGCGGCGCATCCACCAAAACCGGAGAGAGAACCGCAGCTTCTGCGACGGTTTCTTGGCGCCTTCGTGGGACAAACGCGGACCGGACCGCCTCCTCTCGCCGCAGCTTCCCCAGTCGCTTCTGGAAGGAGGCGTTCGACTCCCACGACCCTTTCGTTATCACTGGGATGCACAAGTCGACGACGCGACCAGTGTGCTCCATCTCGTGACGACCATCTCCACGGACGACAACGGCGCCAGCGAGAATGCGGTCGCTGTGTACACGCCCGCGAAAGACTCGCTCGACGTATTCTGTCATGTGCTACTCTTGGAAGCGCAGATCAACATGCCGACAACAGCGATTCCTCGCGACTATTGCTTCGAGTACCGTACGTTTCTGTCGGAATTCCTCGCGTCTGTGTCGTCCGATGCACCGGCAACAAGCCCAAAGTACGCGCTGGCCCGCAAGAACCTCCTGGAAGACTCACTAAGTATAGCCGTGTTCGTGGAGCTCACGCCAGGCGCCTCGTTGCGGAGGACGCTCATCGAATGCCTTCTAGCTGCGGTGTTCACCGGTGTCCATATTTATGTGCTGGAGACGGCTGAATACGCGAAACGGTTCGGTGTGATCGCTCCGGATATCATAGTAACCACGCCGGCCGACGCAGTCGAGGAACGTGCAACACTAGCGTCCAGGGTGATTACATTCCGAGGCGTTGACGACCAACTCCCGAGCGACGGCGGCATCTCCTGTGCCCAAGCGATTGAGATTTCAGTAGTCCGAGTGAATCCGCAGTGCCGACAACTTTACATTCCGATCGCCTCGCAGTCCTTTGCTCGACGTCAAGCCCACTCTCCTGTCGCTTTGCTGGAAGCGATGAACAGCACGGATGTGGCGCGCGCTGGAATAGTGATTTTCAGCTGCCGCAAACAGTACGCGGTCGCGTCCGCCGCCGCCGACGTGGTCAGCCGCCATCTCCGAGGTGAAGGTATCGCCATCGATACAGATCTCTGTCAGCATGGCGATTCATCAACACTCGACGACGACGTCGTGCGCTTGTCCAAATTCAAGTTTGCCGTGGTCGTGGAAGACCGTCCGCTCGTGGCCGGCCATGTCTCGGACCAAATCGTCTCGGCGTTTCTCGCTGGCACCATTCCAGTCTACTATGGACACTCGCCCACCGTGACATGGCTGTTTAATCCACGCGCATTCATTGACTGCGGCTCGTTCCAGTCCTTACGAGTGTGTGCACGCCACGTCCGCTTTGTGGCCGAGACGCCATCCGAGTTCGAGGCTCTGAAACACGAGCCGCCGGTCGTGAACACGACGGCCTTCCTAGAAGTCTTCTCGTGGCACCCCCACGTGATTGAGACGGCCGGACGCGAAGTCTCTGAGCCACTTTTCCTCAGTCAACGGCTCCTCACACTCATTAATAGCAGCTAAGTCAGTGGGGTCCGCTATGGTCACATGTCGCAGATATCTTTCGAAGCTTCCGTAATTTCAAGGGTCTCTTGTGGCACTCGATCTTCTGTATGGGCCATGCATCTCCAGCGGACCAGCGACAAGAGGCGGTGGAGACACTGGAGGCTCATCGTCGTCGTCGTCGTCGTCCACTCTCGCGTCAGCGCGTCTGAAACTTCTCTGATTCGCAGGGCTCCGTTCTCCACAGCAGCAGCGACAGCACCGTCATGGGCACCCGCCGGATCGACACACAAGTCCAACGAGCACGTCTGGCAGCAGATCGAGACAGAAGATACCACTCATGCCACTACGTCTGCTGTTGGAGACCACGACGACATCGATGGCCATGATGACCTGCGAACGTGGGCAGCAAACCGGCATGCAGCCCCCCAGTTCTCACCACCAAAGCTCGTGTGCGTCGACTGCTTTCTTATCGTCGGTGTCAAGACCCGCGCTCTACGTGGATTCCAAACGCGCCAGTTGATCCGCGCAGCGTGGGCCTATCCCTCCATCGCATTCCCTCTGCAGACGCGCGTCGTGTTTCTTGGTTGCGAACCCGATCTCTCGCAAACACGAGACCCAGGCAATGAGACGTTGCGCGCGCTCGCGCTCGAGAAGCAAACATTCGGCGACCTGCTCACGCATGAGCTCGGCGGGTGTGTCGATTCGTACTTTCGTCTCGTGGACAAAGCGCTCGGTTTTTTTCACTGGGTGACGCGCCACCATCCGAGTGCCTCGTACGTGATGGTGGCCGATGACGACGTGTACATGCGGCTGGACCGACTTGTCACCATGCTTAAGGAGGACACAACGCCGCGGACGCGGTACTATGCCGGTCAGGTGACGTCCGTCAAGTTTCGACGCTTGGTGCCGACGATCCGAGAGCCATGGCACAAGAACTACCTATCGAAGGACGAGTACCCCATGGCCGAACACGCGCCTCGTGCTGCTGGCGCCCACTATCTGCTTTCGGTCGATCTCGTGCAATTCCTCGCGCGGAATCGCCACGAACTTCGCGGAGTCGGTACTATCGAGGACTTGAGCATCGCTGTCTGGCTGCGTTCGCTTCTGCGAGTCCATCCCGTTCATTTGAGAAACTTTGAGACCACGTTGTGTGGGATTTGTCGCGCGTCGCTCGCCTCGTATGGCGACCTTTCTCCTCTTGCCATGCGGCAGATTAAAAAGAACATGGAGGTTGGGGACGCGTTCTGTCATGGGTATTCGTGGGCTGCATGGTCGCATCCCGAGGGCAAAGATCTCACGTACGCCAAGCTGCGACCCCGGAGCGACACGGAGTACAAGTGGGACTTTCGCGTTGAGCCGTCCACGCGCACATTCCGAATCGATATCACCATTCAACTCACGGGAACTTTCCCATCACTCGCTCTGCCCGAGGTCTCCTTCACGCCGACTCTAGAGCACTACCATGACTTTTGCCTTAAGCTCCAAGGGGAGGTCACACGCTTCGCTCGGCGTTTACCGCTGACGCTGTGCGAGGACCTCTTCGACCGATTGGACGACTATCTCCAGACGTATCCACCAACGAGTACAGCACTACTCGCGTTGACGCGCTCCAACCTTCCGCCCACAGCGGGCCGTTTCGTGGCGGTCAACGTATGGGTGTCGTCGCGTACGATTCGCTGGCGCATGTTCATCGAGTGTCTCTTTGCCGAAATCTATCCGGATATCCATATCTACGTCGTGGACGAAACGACGGAACCCGAGCCAAGTATCGTCGTTGAGCCCGAGTTTGCAGTGGTCAGTGCGGATGAGCTGAGGAGTCTCCCAGTGTTTCCACCGAGCTGCCGATTCCTCATCATTGAGACGGTGCATTCTCCCTTTCGACAGCTTAAGCAAATACGAGACCGTCACGGAGTGATAATAATCGCACATCGTCCACCTGCAGGCAACGTCCAGATCGACCAACCAACAATGAAGCAACTATCCATTCCACTGGCGTCCCTGGCGTTCAGCAACAGCCTCGTGTTCAGCCCACTCACGCTCCTGCAAGCCAGTAGCATCTGCCGAGCCAGCTTGTCGCCAGTCGAGACGTTCGCTGTTCCGCACTGTTATACGCAATCCGCTGCGTTCATCGCACTTGTGCGTGATGGCTCAGGCTGCTTGATGGGTTCTCCAGGGGACGCAAATCGAATCACTGGTTTTAATATCCCTGATGGGGCATCGTCTCGAGACACCATCTTCGTGTTGGATACTTTGGTCTCCAACTACTCTCGCTTCAAGTTTGTGCTGGCCTTTGAGACCGCCCAGACCCGAGCAGTTGTTGCTGAGACGATCGTAGCCGCTTTCTTGGCGGGAAGCGTCCCGATTTACGATGGCGATGATGAGACCGTGCCAAGTCTCTTTAACCCCAAGGCGTTGATCAGCTGCGTTCGCTTCGCATCTCTCAAAGACTGTGGGGATTATGTGATGGAAGTGCACCACTCACGATCACTCTACGAGAAGATGAGGAGCGAACCACCCGTGGTGAACGAGACGGCGTTTTACGAGTTCTTCTCGTGGCATCCTGACGTCCTTCGCCGACTCCAAGAACGAGAAGATGAAGAGACGGCGGCGCGTCTCAGCGTGGTGGCACGAATGCAAGATCTCATCAATAGTATCTAAGAAACTATGTTTACAATGACAACGTGCCGTGCAGCAGGAGCCTGAGGCGGTACCCGACAAGCAAGGCCTCTTCTCCATCTTGCATCGCCATCTCGGCGACCTGCGGGTGCCATGAAAACAACTCTAGAAACGCTGTGGTGTTCGTGATTGGTGGCTCGCGTCGCATGCCTTCGTAGAGCGACGTCGAATGATGCACTTCCGTCATATAGTCTCCACAGCCCTGGAGAGACGCGAAGCGGCGGCAGTGAATGAACGCCTTCGGGTTGAAGAGCTGAGTCACCGTCTCAGAGTGACCAAAGTACACAGGGATGCTCCCCGCGAGAAAAGCCAACGCGATCCCCTCGCTGACAAACCCTGGAGTGTTGGCCATGTCCTCGTCTTCAAATGTGATGGTAAACTTGTAGCGCCTGTACAGATCGATTGCATCGTCTGTCGGTGTTTGGGACGCCGAAGCTATTGGCGAATGGTGTGCACACCCGCCAATCGCATTGACTTGGTCAGTGGTGTCGCGCGGCTGATTGAGCATCCCGTTCTCGTGCGCAGTACCGACAACGCAGAACGCTCGCGACTGTGGGGGATCCTCATTAGTGACGACTGGATGAAGCAGCGCCATGGGGCTGTAGCGGAGAGTGCCAGCGAGAGCCACCGATACCGCCGGCAGGTATAGACGACGAGTGCCACGTGTGGTCGATGGATCAGCAGAGTCGATTACTACAAAGCGCGGGTCGCTCTCGGACGTTAGGATGCGTCGTCCATCGGCTGAAAGCACGATCAGCGTTGCGTTTGGGTCACTGAATCGACGAGCGGATCGGTCGGCATCGATGGTTTCAGCGGAACCCACGACGACCACGATGTCTGGACGCTGCGCGTCGTGACGTTCGTCGCTATCACGTACCACGACAATGTGCTTTTCTGGGAACACGGCCACCATAAGACACTCGACAAGCACGAAAAGGGAGACGCTCTCGATCGGCGACACTACGCGAACGCGTAGAATGCTCTTGGTGATGTTGGCCTCGTCGTCGATGGCGTCGCGTTCTAGATTGTGTCTTGCCAGCGTGAGCAGCGGCCGCACCGACGGCATGGTCACGTCGTGGATCTTGAGAAACCGCAGCAGAAACTTGCGGTGGAAGCGACAGAAGTTTGTGCCCACGAGAATCGACAGCTTGGCCTCGAGCAGCGGGAGAATGTGGTTGCAGAACGCACTCGAGTAGGTCGCCAAGGCGGGTGCGTACTGCAGCTCAACGCTTTGGTTGGCGACAGTGATGGTCGTGAGAATCTGTAGTCGTGGCGACACTGGGTCGATCTCCAGATCCCAATTGAACTGCACATCGCCGTCCCGTCCGTTGTCGTCCGTGTTGTCGTCGTCGCTGAAGTCGATCGTGTCGTACTGTTTGAACCACTGCGTGTAGTTGAACCCAGTGCAGAAGCCATTGTTGGCGACGAGATTCCCATGTGCCGTGCGGATCGCATGCGGGCCCAGGTCAGCGTACGACACGAGCTCTTCCGTGCAGTTGCACGAGCGCACGATCTGGAACTCAAGCAGAATCACGGGGCGGATCTGGAGCGTGAGCATCCACAACGCGATGGTGGCGTCGTCGAGGCCCTTGAGCCCACGCAGGTCGCGTCGATTCCGAGCGACGAACTCCACGACATCCCTAGACAGCACAAAGTGGGCACCGGCGACAAATGGAGGCAGTTCAGCGATGGGGTACGTGTCCATGGGCAGATAGTAGCGGCTCTCTGGTATGCGGATGGGCTGCGTGGGATTGAGCTGCTTCTTCTCGGCCACGTTTCCCCCATAGAACCGCTCCTTCGGGACCCGGTCTGATCGAAGCAGCGCAACGAGACGGTCCAGTCGCACGTACACGTCATCGTCCACGACCATAGCGTATGCCAGCGCTGGGAACGTCCTCTGTGCCACGTCAAAGAACGCCACGATCTTGTCCACGAGCGTAAAGAACGAATCTTGACACTGCAGTTCATGGGTCCAGAGATCTCGATGCGCCGCTTTCTCCGCTGCGATCGCTTGCTGCGCTGCTACCTTGTCGGTCTCCTTGAGCATGGAGAGGTCGGGCTCGCAGCCGAGAAACACCACGCGCACGCCGAGCGTCGCGGTGGTTGCCGGCGCCGCCCATGTTTCGCGGATGGCGCGCCGCGCGTCCAGTCCGCGCAGCACACGCGTCTTGACGCCAATGACCAAGAATACATTGGGCAGAGGCGGTGGTTCAGTCTCGCTTAGTGGTGTGGGACGGATGGAAGGAGGCGGCAACATGTCCAGCACGAAGGACGTGGCGTGGAGCTCCGACGCCGACCGCACTCGTGCAGCGACGTGGACCCATGCCACCAGCAGCAGCGCTGCAGCGCAGCGAGCGAGGCGACGGCCAGCAACCATGGCGCGAATATGCCGTCCCCGATTAACAAAATCATTCTAAAATCGAAAGATCTGTAAACCTGTTTATGATGGATTGCAGACATTGAAACGTTAATAAAAATTTAAAAACAATTCTACTCTATTATGGAAGTTTAGGAAAGGCGAACTTCAATGATTGATGAGTGGGATTGCGTGTGGTTAGGGCTGAGTATCAACAAGCCATGGGATCCAGACCCTGTTTTTGTTGGGAATTTCCAACGTTGGCGGATCGGCACGAGGATGCCAACGATGGCACCGCGCGCGCGCATGGCGACTCTGGTGTTGGTGCTGTTGTTTTGGGGAGCCGTCGCCGAAGAGCCCAGCTCACACTCAGTGCCCTCGGCTCCGAAAAAAGTTGGCGAGCCCTCGGCACTGCTCGAGACCGACTTTCCCCGCAGCGCATTCCACGCCCCCACCACGACACCAACAAATCCAACAAATCCAACAGCGCCATTGTCTCTTTCGCCAGTCGCGGATCCCGTCGTGAACCTCGCAGCCCACCGCCGAGAGCACGCGCGGCTCAACGCCCAGAAGTCGGAGCTCACGACGCAGCTCCGCGAAGCGCGCATGCAGCTCGATGTGCTCGAGATGCGCATTTTCAACGAGCAGCGGTTTTACGAGGAAACCCACGCCTCGGTCGTCGTCCGAAACGCCATGCCCTCGCCTCGAGGCGCCGTGCTCCGGCCGCTCGAGTGCCAGGGCTGGAAAAAGACGGGCCGCTGCACCCCGCGCGGCCAGCGGCGGCCGCAGCAGGACCGGTCGTGTCTGGACGAGATCCAGGGCGGCGCCGCCGGCTACTGCGAAGTGCGCGACGCGGCAACCAACGAGTTCTTCAAGGTCATGCGCGTCGGCTGCGAGACGCTGTCTACGAGCGTGAGCTTTTGGTGCGAGCTCGCGCCGCAGTTTGCCAACGTGCCGGCCGAGATCGAACGCGCCGTCGTCGCTCAGGCGCGAGCGGAAGCTGCCGCGCCGACGCAGACAGCCGCCGCCGTGTCGCGGGGCATCGTGATGGCCGTGACGTCGTCGCAGCTTGGGCCGCTCGAGCGCACGATCCGCGTGCTGCGGTCGCTGGGCTGTGCGTTGCCCATCGAGGTCTGGTACTTTGAGGTCGACATGGCCGCCCATGCGAGTGCCCACGGCGCGCGATGGGCACCAACGGACCCGCACACGGAGATGCGACCGTTCACGACGCTGCCCTTCACGCTCACGACGACCAAGTACGCGAGCATCCACGCGGTCGTGCACAGCAAGTTCTCGCAGCTGCTCTACCTGGACAGCGCGACCGAGCCGCTCCGGGATCCGACGTACCTCTTCGCACTGCCCGAGTTCCAGTCGACGGGCGCCGTCTTCTGGGCCGATGTCGTCCACCCACAGTCGCCCGCGGCCCGCGTCGTGGCCAAGTCGCTGTTGTGGGAGCTGCTCGATATGCCCTTTGTCAGTATGTTTGAGCAGGACGACCGTCAGGTGCTCATCAACCGGGAGGCCCCTCGGGTCCGCACGGCGCTGCGCGTGCTCCAGCTCTTTAGTGAGCAGCGGCCGAGCCTCTTCTACAAGTTCGAGCTCGTGGACGGCACCAAGGACTTCGCGCGGCTCGCGTGGCTCAAGACGCGCGCGGCGTTCCACATGGTCGCGGTGCCGCCGACGCTTGGCGGCGTGGCGCTGGCCGGCGACGGGCGGTTCTGCGGTACCCACGTCGTGCAGCACGATCCGAGCGGCGAGGAGCTGTTTGTGCACCGCCAGCGTTCGCCCGTGGAGGATGCCCCGGACCAAGAAGGCAGAGAGACGGCGATCACGCACGCGCAGGTCATTGACTGGCGACAGACGAGCGAAGGCGACCTCATGCGTGACTACGATGTGCGGTCCTTTGAAGCGAGTGTCGGCGGTCGCCAAGTCACGTGCCTTGCCCACGAGTCGAGGCATCAAAAGGTCTCGACGAAAGCGTGGCGCGACAGACAGTGAGGGAAGAGTAGTAGTAGACTAAGTTATTATTCTGCACCGTAACGCATGCGTGTCTCTGGACACTGGACTATCGCACCCTGTCTGGGGCAAAGAAGACCGTGAGCTATGGCCGGTGCTGCTGATACACTACACCGTGTGGGCGGAAGGAAGCCTTAGGAAGAGAACCCCCACGTGGCCTTGAGAGTAATTTGAAACCCGCTCGCGTCCATTCCGAAAAGTGGTGACCACACTCCCGCTGTCATCAGGACAGCGCGTCCAGCAGTGCGCCAAACCCTGTGTCTGATGGCGACCGCTTGGACATCCACCCTCCTCCACCTCCAGCACCCGTGGTGCTGCCCAGCCGTCCCGACGCCCCCGCCATCGCTCCTCCTCCCGCGTCATGGTCGTCCTTCATCCCGTCCGTGCGTATCCGCAGCCACCGCGTCGACTTGCCGCTGGCAAAGTCAAACTCCTGTACGTGGTACGTCTGCACGCGCAGCAGCGGCTCGGGCATGGCGCTGCCGTCGCTGTGGTCGCCAAAGTTCTCGACGTCCTCAATGTGGTGGAACGAGAACGCGCTGAACACGGTGATGCAGAACTGGCTCGGATGCGTGGCCGACACGTCAATCTCGATCGGATGGCCGCGCGCCTCGGCCGGCCGAATGATCATGAACGGATTGCCCAGCAGCGAGTGCACGACAAAGTACGAATCGCCGCCGCTGATGGTGCGTGCGCACGCCTGCAGCAGCGCACTCACGGCGCGCACGCGCTCGCCCTGCGCCGCGCCAGCAAACTTCTTGATGAGCGCGTCGAGCACTTCGAAAATGTTCTCCAGTCCGTTGTTCTCGTCGCCGCCGCCGTAGAGCACATTGTTGATGAGGAAGAGCTCGGGCAAAATGTCGCGCAGCGTTTGCTCGATTGTGATGGGGCGCGGGCGCGGCAGGAAGATCTGGCGGAACGTCGACGTGTACTTGGAGAGGATCGAGAGGTAGTCGGACCGCGTGCGCGCGAGTGACGCCTTCTTGCGGATCTTCTGCTGGTCGTGCGGGTGGATCTCCCACAGCAGCGGGTCCGTGTCTTGCAGGTACTTGACGCTGCCGTAGTGGTGGTAGGACGCGCTGTCGATGGGCGCAGCGCACGACAACGAGGACGAGACCGAGGTCGTCGTGGACGAGCGCGTTCCGTCGTCATCGGCCGACGAGCCCGACGACGACCCCGATCGTAACCGGAAGAACGACGTCTTTTTCTTGCGCGTCGGCGACGACGTTAACGTCGTGGAAGACGACGATTGCGGAACCGAGCAGGACGAACCCGAGGCCGACGAGTTGGTGCTGAGGTGGCAGTAGAACGACGCGCGGTTGATTGCCGTGACCCACGCGGCGATGGCGTCCTCCGATTCTTGAACGACCCGCAGGACACAGGACTTGCGCCTGCAGAAAAGCATCCGTAAGTGAGAACACACGTGGCAGAGAGAGATCAAGAGATCAAGAGCTACTGGACGTACGGGTGCACTTGGCTCGTCATGCGGCTGGAAAACTTGATGAGCTGCAGGTTCTGCGCGCCGCTGGACGCACAGATCGTGAACGTCATGCTTTGGTCCCCCTTGCCACGTAGCACGTGGGCGTGGTCCAGCACGATCGCACCGCGCGGGATGCCCTCGCTCTCGGTCGCAAAGTAGAACAGCCGATTGCCCTTGAGCTCAAAGTACCGCGGCTGCCACGCGTTGAGACCGTTCTTCTTCTTGAGCCAGCCAGTCTTGTCGGGGGGCACGCGGTGCAACGGGTCGTCGTCGCGGCCGCAGCCATTGTGGAGCTGCAGGGGGTCGCTGCTGCTTCCGCCACTAGTACTGAGTGCCCCGTGTGGCGGGTCGCCTCCAGTACTCGAGAGCGACTGGAGGGACGTGAACGACAGCATGGACAGGGACAGCGGCAGGGCCGACAGCGTGTCGCCGTCCTCTTGGGTCGTGTGGTACGACCGTGACGAGGCGTGCTCGTCGTCCTCTGCGTGGTGTTGAGATTGGTGGTGGTGGTCGTCGTCAGCGAGCACTGTGCTCACCGAACTATCGCTCGCGACGGCGCGTCGATCGGCCTCCAGAATCTGCGGGTCTTGCTCATTCACAGCATCCTCGGGCGTCGCGATGGCCTGCTCGTCCGGATGCACTGCATGCTCTTCGATGCTGGCGTGGGTCGCTGCGATTTCGTCTGCCAGTGCTGCCGTGATGACGAGCGGCAGCGTCGCCGACTGCTGCGATGGCACTTCTTCTTGTGCTGCATACTCTTCTTCCAACCGGTCCAACAACGGATTCAGTCGGACGCCGCTGGAAGGCGAGCCCTTGGATACTGGTGCTGACGTCTCCACCGCAGTCGCACGTGGGCCGCATTCCTGTGGCGCCTTTTCGACTTCTTCCGCGATCGCATCATCGATGGCCTGCGCGACGCGCGCCTGTTCGCCCGTGAGCTCCCCGGCCCGCGTCAGAGGAAGTGAGACCGTGACCGCCCACAGCTGGCGGCCAATCCACTGGAGCGACACGTCCGGGTTGAAGCGACTCGTACCGTTGGTCGGAGTCGCGTTCGTCGAGGTCCCTGCTGCTGGTGGTTGTGGAACTGCGACCGGAGGTGGTGAGGATATGCGACTGGAAATGACACGCGCAATACGGGCGATGACTTCGGCGCCTTTCTCCATGGACCCGCAGGTCATGGATCCTTTAAAGTGGTTGTCTTCGACGTACCAGCGCTCGACGTGCGCGTGGTTGGGCCACAGCAGATCACCGGCATAGCCGCGTTTCGTACGCTCGTTTAGCTCCACGAGCAGTCGCTCGGTGGGGACAGATACAGGCACCGCCAGCCCCGATGGCGAAGCGGACGCGCGTCGGTCGGCTCGCCCTGTCGTTGATCTCCTCTCATCGCCTGGTACTGCTGGGTCTCCGCATACAGTAGATCTCGGCGGTGGTGGCGAGGTGGTCGTTGGCGAAGCCGCACGAACAGCATTGCCACACGGTGAGGTCGGAGATGTCGCCCCTCCTCCTCCTCCCGCTCCTCCGCTGACTGGACTCGGTGCCGAGAATCTCTCTTTGATCTTGAGAAACTGGTCGCGAAGGGATGAGCAGTTCTCGTGCGGAATCGGCGACGCCATCGGCGACACGGCGAGCGCAAAGTCGCGGCTCTTTTGACGCTGCTGCTGCTGCTGCTGGTGTTGGTGCTGGTGGAAAGTGTCGGCCGTAGGGGAACGCATGAGCTTGCGCTGTTGGGGCTGAGCCTGTGGCGACAGCGCGCTGGGTGAGCCGGTGACCGAGGGGCTGCTGTCGAGTCGATGGAGCTTGTCGTTGTTACTCTTCCGACGCGTTCCGCTTGCCGAGCCGTCGCCGAGATCCTCGCGCACGGGCGACGCATTGGCCGACGATGGAGGGGCGGTCGCCGGCGCCGTGGGGCTCGCCGTCATGTGGCTCGGCGGTGGCGCGATCGGAGAGATTGGTGGCGACGCGGCGACCGAGAGCGACGGCCGTCGAGACAGACTGAACATGCTGCTGCTCTTGGCCACGGACCGGGACGACGTCATGGGCGTCTCAGCTCGCCCATATGGAGGCAGTCCCTCAATTTGGGACGCCCCATGGGAGGAGCAAGCACCGTTCCCATTCCGCAGTCTTGGTCACGAGCGCCTAACAATAGCGAGTACCCGGACGCCATCCATCTTTGGTGCGAAACTTCTCTCCCTCTCTGACCCGTCCCACGATCCACAACCGGCGCCGCTGGACTCATGGTGGGATACTAGGGGAGACAGATAGGATGAGCAAACCGGCCAAATTATATTCAAACTACTTACACGATAGGAGACATGGGCTCGAGAACGCGAGGCTGCTGCGACGGGGGCGACGTAGGGGGAGGTGTGGAAGGCGCAGCCGCGTCCGAGGCCCCGGCGGTATCCTCCGTCCGTTGGCTCGCGTGCCACTCGAGCAAGGCGCGAAAGTATCGATGCACGGCCGCCATCTCGTTGTCTGGACTGTCGCTATTACTGGCCTCGGGGTGGGTCCGCAGGTAGTTGTGAATGAGCTCGACGATCGTCTCCATGCGGGTCGACTGCATCTTGGCGTCCAGGCTGGTCGCGAGAAACGTGTGGATCAAATCGGCATGGGCCTCGCGGATCTTGAATGCGCGCATCTCGGCTTGAAGCGCCGGCTGTATCTCAGCAAGCACCCGACATTAGTATCTGATCCCTTGGCATCCAAAAGGGAGTGCTCTGTCTCACCCGCAATGCGTCGACCCACGCGCGCTTGGACTTTTTGTTCTTGGCGTCTCGCTCTTCCTCCATGAGGATGCCACGCGCGTACGCCTCTTCCACGAGCTCTCGGAACGTGAGCATCTTGAGGGGCTTGCCGAGCCCCGTGGGCGAGTACGTCGAGATGAGTTCGCGGTCCGCGACCTTGATCTTGGCCAGCACCTCGGTCGGCAGTGCCGGCACGTCGAGCCCGTGAGCCTCGGCCAACGCGACCAGTTCTTCGAGCTCGAGCAGCGACAAGAATGAGTCGATTGAAAAGAACCGCCGGCCAAACGCGTAGCCGTCCACGACGGGACCAAAGACCTGCTTGCGGCACAGCTCCAAGTGCTTGCGCTGCTTGTCGAGCGACGCCGCCGCGTCCAGCGTACGGACGTCCACCGAGTCGTCCACGGCGTGGGGTGCAACTACGGACCACGCGACCAGCAGCTCGGACGCTTGGAACTGCACGCGCAGCGGCACGAGCGCGACGTCGAGACACGGGAACCCGCGGTCTTCAATCGTCGCGCGCATCTCTTTCTCGTACTCTTTCTCCAGTCGCATGCGCATGCCCTGTGCGTCCGGCTCGGGCTTCTTCTTTTGGCCCCAGCCGTCCATCGCATAGTCGTCGTCGCTGTCGCTCGCGCCGTCGTCGCCGTCGCCCACGAGATGCGAGCCCGTGCGGATGACGCGGTCGACCTGTCGCTGCAGCAGCCGCGCGCGCCACTCGAGTGCGATATCCTCGTCGGAGCGAGCGACGAGCTCTCGCTGGCCACTGACACCGCAGCGCCGCACGACGGGCGCGGCGTCCAGATCGTACTCAATGTACTCGGCGCCGGCAAACGCCACGCGCCGCGACCGCGGTTTGTCTTCTTCTTCGTCTTGCTCAACGCTGCCGCCGACGGCGTCCACCTCCATGGCGTGGCTCTTCTCCTCCTCTTCCTCCTTCTCCATGCGCTCCGCTGGCGCTGGGACCGCGTCCGCCGCCATCGCCATCTTCCGATAGAACGGCCGTGTGGGAAATGAGCGCGAGTCTCCAGAGAGGAACCACCAGGTGACCAGTTTGAACTTGAATTTGCGTACTTAGCCGCGAAGAGCTACATACAATCGTACTTAAGTGGGAAAAGGAGCTCTTCGAGTCAAAATTCCCGCGCAATCGCACATTGGCTGGAAGTCGAGCACATGGCGGAGGCGGCCTTCACGACGCCGCCTGCGCGACGCGCGCGCCAGCAGCGCACGAGCCTGGGCAGCGTCGCCAGCAGCAGCAACAGGAGCAGCCGGCGCGGAAGCAGTTTGCTGGGCAGCGGCATCGAGAGCGACCTCACGCCTAGTGGCACGCAGATTCTCCACGCTGGACTCAAGCGTAGCGGCCGCCCGCTCGCGCTGCAGGTGCTGGGCGTCTACCGCTGTACGTAGCTCTGAGCGTATCTGCGCCACGCGCATGTGTTCGTATGCATGGCACTGAATGCATGTACTGTATTAGATATGGCTGATCCCGTGCTGAGAGGCGTGCTCCCGCCGCAGGCCGTGGAGGCGCTCGAGTGGGACGTGTTTGATTTGGTCGTGAGCGACGGCCAGATGAAGATGAAGGCGATGCTGTCGCCGGCACTCAACGACCTCGTCTGGCGCGGCCTTGTGGGCGAATTGGACATTGTGGAGATTGATGATTACGAGCTTCTCACCGTCCACGACGACGACGACGACGGCGGCGGCGGTCATCACACGACTCTCCACCAGCCACGCAGCGTCTGCATTATCCACGAGCTCACGCCACGAGCGCCACTGCCCGCCGCCTCCCAAGCAAACGATGACGCGTCCGATAATGCGCCAGCCTCCCAATCGACGATCCCAACGCCGCGTGCCAAGATTGTGTACTCTGTGGGCAGTGCGCTGCTGCCGTCGCCGCTCGTGCACGGCAGTGCCTCGGGCGTACCGGACCTGCAATTCATCTCCGAGGCCCACATTCGCGACCACGGCGCACTGCCGCTTGCTGGCAAGCGGCTCTATTACCTCTCGCTGCTCTCGGACGACTACCCTGCCGACTGGGAACCCGTGCAGTGCGAGCCGCTCACGCCCGTCTCCCGCGCGACGCCGTGGGCCGAGTGGAACCGTCGGCGACGGTACTGCACCGATATTTTCACGTCGCAGGACCGCAAGGTCCACACCATCCGCGAAGTGAATGTGATGACCAGCCACGACAACCGCAAGAAGCGACCGGCCAGCGAGTTGGACGAGGACAGCGAAGCCCAGCCATCGACCATGACGCCGCCACCAATGATCGGCATCGTGCAGTTCAAGTCGGCGCTCGTCCACACGGGTGCGCCGAACGTCGTGAACGAATTTCCGTTCATGTTCCACATTGTGCTCGGTACGTACGTGCGAGAAGGAGGGCGGTTACGCCTCATGGATCTCTCTGACTTTGTATGCATGTGCAGTGGATCGCGAGCGCATGGTGGCGGTGGCGTTCTTCGGCTCCATGGCGGCCATGCACTTTTTGGTCGTGCAGGAAGGAGACGTGGTCCAGCTGGAAGGGTACTTGGTCACGCGGAGTGCCCCGCGCGAGGACGAAAAGTCCAAGAAGCTCTTTGTCTTCCCCCACAAGTCGACGGGTGTCGTGAGCCTCGTGCCAGGTGCGGTGCTGTGGGCGATTAATACGCAGGGGCATCCTATTCACGCGCTGTGTTCTTTATTCAGACAAGTACTGGAAGCTGCTTGAGACCATGCAAGTGCTCGAGAAGCGCCCCCGCCCGACGCCGAGCGGGGAACGTGGTGACCACGACCTCCACTCTACAGTGTGGTTCGAACCATTCTTTTGGAACACGCTGCACACTCAGCACGTGAGGATGTCAGCTGAAGAAGCCGATTCGACGCACTTTGATTTCGTGGGTGTGGCATCTTTCGTCAGCCGCGTGCATCGCCATCGCCCCCATCGCGATGGCTCCATCGATGCCAACACGGTCGCGTCGCTCGCGGCGTATCGGTGGCTCAAGATGATCGACGCCCACAGCACGAGCGAACTGGTCGTGCGGCTCTATGTCAACTCGCAGCCGACACCATTCCACGCGATCCAAGCCGGCGACATGGTGCTGCTATCCAAGCTTAAGTGGGTCCGCCCCCACAGCAGTGGAGGGGGCATGGCGTTTGCCAGCAGCAGTCCGTTCACGACGATCCGACTGAACGACGCAGTCGAGCCGTACCATATTTTCTCCGCGTGCTCCGAGAATGTCGCGTTTGCCAAGACTCTCCAAGCAAGCGGCGGGTGTAAATCCCAGTACGCGCCACTCGGTGGAACCACAGAGAGCTGGCTCGAAGGCCCCGCCGTCCACGACTATGAGCCACTCCACTCCGTCGTTTCGATGCTCGACTCGGTGGACGAAACGCTGACGATACTGGCGGACGGCACGGACTCGGCCGACGTGGACGACCCGCGGCAGCACTGGATCCCGATGTTTACCCCAGACGATCTCAGCCTGTACCCGTTCGAAGACGTTGCGGCGATCGCCGAGTCCATGGACGCCATGTCCCACCAGTACATTCGCGTCCACGTCGCGCTCCACGACATCCGCGCGGCGCACAGCCACACGGAAGACGACGTCGCCGACATCGAGTTCCTCGTCACGGACAGCAACCGCCAGAGCGAGCGCCCGCCGCAGCCGCTTCGCCTGCGGTCGAACCTGCTCTTCCGAGAGCCCGCGCTACCGAGTCCGCTGGACGAACTGGTGGCGGCCGACGCCGAGTCGCTCGCGCGGTTGCTCACGCCATCGGCGCTTACGTCGCTCAACACGGCGTCGATCTTGCGGTCGACGGAGCTGCCGCACTTCAGTCCGGTCAAGGTGCCGCTCCATTCGCCGGCCGCCGAGTCGGACGAGCAGCAGATCACGCTCGCGACGGTCAAAGAGTATATCCTCAAGAGCCGACAGGGTGCGGGCGTCGGTGGCATTGACGTCGCGCTCCATCTCTACCGCCTGCCACAGGGCGGACTCGATCTATGGATTGACGGCATCAGTCTCGAGGGCTAGTGCGTGAGTGTATATGTGGGGGTATAAGTATGTCGTATCTCTGAGCACCTTAAAAAATTCTACAACACTATTGCCAGTCTCTCCTCCACTCCATTGCGTCGTGGCCGGCCACTCAGGCTCGAAGACTGGTCGAAGGGGTTCTGCGGACCCTGAACGTCTATAGAAGGGTCTCTCTCCGAGGGGGATCTTCCTGCCACGATCGCAAGGCTCTGAGTGGTCCCACAACTCGTTCAAATGTCTGGTTCTCTTTAGCTGCGCAGCATGCGGTCCACGCGTGTCCGGCCGCGGCGGTGGCTGCTTCTATCTGCTTTCGTCGTGGTCGAGCCCGTGTAGTACTCACTCGTCGGGTGCACCTTGAAGCCGTAGATCTTGGGCACGTACACTTGCGTCGGCGGCGACGGCACGAGATGCGAGTGCGCGAGCAGAAACGCGTGCGGAAACGTCGTGCCAAAGTACGCGCCGTCAATTTCTGTACAGTACAAGAGAGGCCAGTCAGCTGCATGGGTCTTCTTTCTCCCTCTCAGTAAACCAAACGTACGGCCCGCGCGCTGCGACTTGGGGAAGTATATATCGCGGCACTTGGGGCAAAACACGTTGACCGTCGTGTGGCGCGGCACATCCGACTGGCCCACGGGCAGCACGGGCTGCCCCGTGCAGTGCACGCGGTGGCACCGACCAAAGTCGACGTTCTGGTATTTCTCGAGCATGGCCGCCATGCCCTTGGTCGTGAGAATGTACCGCGAGTGGATTAGTCCGTACAACATCTCGGCGGCCGACTCGATCATTTCTTGCTGCATCTGCGTGAGGTTCTGGTCTGCACATGCATAGAAAGTATTAGAATGAGTAGTACTTTTCTTCCACGGAACGACGAGGCACCGCACCGTGGGGCGTCTCAATGTCGAGGATGAGGTCCAGCGCGTAGTCGTAGTACGGCACGATCGTGTTGAGCCCCGTGAGATTAAAGTCGTCTTCGATGTACTCCTCATCCACTTCGCACAGGAAATCGTTCTCGCGCAACGAGCAGAACCACGCGATCCAGCTCGTCTCTTCTTCGCTGCCGTCCTCGGCGCCGTCTTCATCCTCGAGCTCTTCTTCGTCCTCGTCCTCCTCCAGCTCGCTCGAGTCGATCGACGAGTTGCTCACAAACTCGTCGTCGCCGCCGGCAGCGTCGGCGCCGCCCCCCAGACGCAGTCCGCCGATTTCCTCCTCCAGCAGCTCAATCTCGGTGCCCTCGCGCTGCGCGCCGCGCTTGCTCATGGCGATCAGGGCGGGAGGTCGAATTTACTGAACTAAACGAACGTGTGCGCCGCAAGCCTCTTCGGGTCGGCGGTGGGGTCGTGGCGTGGCGTGGCGTGTCTTGGCTTCCGCTTCCGCTCGCGGCCCGTCACTCACTCTGCTCAACAGAAGCAAAGCTCCTCACAGCGACTGGGGAGACGATATCACGGGATCTCATTGGTCGATAGTTCGGTACCGGTGCAATACCGGTAGTTTATCAGACTCAGAACCAAGACTGCAGCCCCCGAGTCAGATCTGCCACCCAGAGATGACGGCGAGCGCGAATGGCGAGTATGAAGAGTTCGCTGTGGACGGCGGCGAGGAAGACGAGTACGAAGTGGAGGAGCTAGTGGACGACACGCCCATGCGCATCTACGGGCGTGTGTTCCTTGGTTCGATCGATGCTGCGAGAAACCGTGCAGCGCTGGTGCATGCCAATGTCGGCACCACTCTTGCGCTGCTCGGCGCCGGCGATGAGCGCGTGGAAAGCAGCAATGACGAGTATGGCGATAGTGAGCGCTTAACGCGCATGCTCGTGGAACTGGAGGACTCGGTGGATGAGCCGCTCTTCACGCGACTGCCGGCGCTGCTCGCGACCCTGCAAGAGGCTCTGTGAGTTGGATGACTTTGAAATCGCATAAACTGCTCTGCTAGACTGACCCTGTCCTGTTCCAAGCAGCATGGACGCCGAGAATCGGGACTGCAACGTGCTTGTTCACTGGTACACTTCCTTTTTTTCCTTTTCGGTGGGTGGGGTGTGTCGTGTTGGCTGATCCTTTGTAATTTGTTCCAGCATGGCCGGTCGGTCGCGATCGCCCTCGCTCGTCGCAGCATGGCTCACGGTCACGCGACAGTATACGCTCCAGCAGGCACTCGACCTCATAGAGTATGGTCGCTGCTTTTCTCAAGCCCTTGCGCTCACAGGGATGGCTGACCTTTATTCTGCACTGTGCGGATGTATTTGCATAGGATGGTCCGCCCGTGGATTGAGATCAACGACCGCTTCCGACGAGACCTCGAGCTCTTCGCAAACGTCGTTCGATACGTCAGGCAGAGCGAGGCGCCCGCGTCGGTTGGCTGGGCGGCAGAACTGACGTCGCATCATCTCGCATTGCTGCCTCGGCTCGATTTTGGATCATCCCTCGTTGCCGACATTCTCGCCCACGACAAGACCGTCACGATGCGGCTCCTCTCTGACGTGGAAAATGACCAGAACTCGGATTTGCTTCGCGTGCTGCAGCACTCCACGGTAGTTGCCACGACGGCCAGTGACCAGGACGCGACCAACCGTGACGCCTTTGCATTCTTGCGTATCGACCGCGTGGACACAGGCATCACACTGGGTTCGATGACGCACGAAATGGTGGTGAAGACCGGTTCGACAAGCAAGGACCACGTGTTGAGCGTGCTCCAGACATTCTACCCCGACGTGACTCTGCAAACGCCGCTGCTAGTGCTCAGCTTTACGTGCATTGGGTCAACCAGGACTAAATAAATGTACTACTAGGACGTCAGTGCCGACGCGAACAACTGTCTGCCGCGAAGCGACAGGGTTCGTCTCTGGTCCATGTCGTTACCGTGGAGGCTGGACACGCGCGCGATGGATTGCGGCGACGCCAAGCTGTCAGCAAGCGAGGGTCTGCCCGACACGACTTGCCAGGACGATCGAGACACGGTTGAGGAGTGCGCCGACGCGGAGCTCTTGGTCTCCTGATCATTCAGGTCGTTGACGAGGTCGTTAAAGGCACTGAAATCGGCCCAGTCATCAAGCCCCGACTTTTGGGAGATGACCTTCTTGGAGAGTGATCGACGCAGACTGAGACTCCGCCTGCTGCCGCCACGCGCGCCTACGGGACGGCCCGCCCGGAGATCGTCCACGCGGTCCAGCACTTGATAGATCGTCGGTCTCTCGTCGGGCGCGACTGTGAGCATCCAAAGAATGAAGTCTACAAACGCCCCCGAAAATGTCGTGCCAAACTGCGACTTGTCGGGCGGGAACCGCACGTTGCCGCTAAAGATGGCGAGCCGCAGCACGCCCTGCATCGCGCTCTCAAAGGGCGAGTACGGCCCAAACGCCATGGCGTACAGCACGCAGCCAAGCGACCAGACGTCGCATTTGCCATTGTCGACTTCGCCTCTCAAGCCCGTGGACGAGTGCGCCTCCCAGAGTTCCGGTGCGCGGTACGCGGCGCTGCAAAACAGCGCCGCGTCTTCAAACAGCTCGAGCGCATCGTGGGCACTCGCGATCTGCGTCTTGACAGGCGCGAGCGAGCCAAAGTCGGTCAGCATGGGCTCAATCGGTTCGCTGGAGGTGAGCAGTACATTGTGCGGCTTGAGGTCGCGGTGGGCGAACCCCCTGGCGTGGAGCTCCAGCACGGCTTCGACGAGCGGCGTGAACAGGCGAAGGCACTCGGCCTCGGAGAATGCCGGAATGTCTATAGAGATTGACAACAGAGAATCATCAGTCCATACGATCCGAAACCATTGCGCGCTCAGCTCTCAGCTCAATCGTACGTTGCTGAGAGGTGATCTCGAGGTGCTGCTGAAGCGTCCCGCGTGGATATAGTGGGAAGACCATGAGCACTTCTTTTCGCGGCGCGTGGTTCCCTGCGTGGGCCCACCCCGTGAAGCCCGCATTGTTCTTGGCGGGGGACGCCCCTCCACCTCTTCCTTGACTGGCGCCGGTCACGCGCACCTCCGCCTCGACAAGCCGCATGGTGTTAGGATGTTGCAGCTTGCGCTGCACTTGGATCTCCAGCAGTACGCGCTGCAGCTGCGCGTCGTCGCCGATGCCGCGCGTCCACTTGAGCGCGTATAGCTCGCTGCCCCGTCTCACACGGATCACGCTCGCAAAGCCACCTTCGGCGAGCGCGCCGTCATGTTCGTACTCGTGGCCGTTCACGCGCACGACAGTGTTGCCCATGATGCCTGCCCAAGATCCCTTCTCCGCTGATCTGATTTTGTTGGGCTTGGAACCTCCGCTACTTGATGTCGGCGTATGTGATATCACGGGCTTCCTGGGGCAGTCTTTCGAGATTATCGCAAGTTGAACAACCATGGCGAGGTGAGTACATTGGCGAAAGCTGCCGCCCTCTCGGATCGCCTAGAGTCCTCCACTCTAGGGGACTGACCATGATACACCAATGTACTTATATATGCAGTGCCATCGCTGTGATGAACCGCGTGCCGCGCGACAAGCTGCCGCAGGTGCTAAGCCACGTTCTCGAGAAGCGCGCCTCGGCGGTAGCGGGATCCTGTTTGGCTCTTTGAGAATGAGGCCCTTGCTGACGTTTGACGCATGTGTAGGCTGAGGCGGCGGAGGTTTTCTCTCCAGAGGAGATGCAACAGCTTGTGGGCATGCTCCAGTTATCCGTAGAGGAGATCGGAGAAGTCGTGTCGGTTGCGACGACGATCTTCCAGCAGGCGGCGGTGTTTGGCGACGGCGTCCAGTCCGCTGTACTCGTGGCCGAAGGCGTGGATAGCGACGTCGTTGCGATCATTGAAAAGCTTTGGCGTAAGAAGGGACGTCCTCTTGCCGACGCACTTGCGCATGCGATGCCACTCGAGCCGGTGGCCTCGCTGAAGCAAAGCCTGTGGCAACTGCAGGTGGAACTCGCGAATCGGCATCTCGGGAAACAGAGTGAACCGCTCGCTGTCTTCCAGCTTCAGATTGCGGACGTTGATATCACGGTACGCACGGATCTATTCATGAGGTCTGTGCCGAGTATTCGCTGATGGTAGAAATGCACAGGAGAAAGTGGACATCGAGATGAAGCACGGAGAGCTGCTCGCGTTTTTCCAGCAGCTCAATTCCATCCAAAAAGCACTCGACGAGACAGCAGCAGCAGCAGCTCCGTAGCATCTTTTTTCACCAATACACGACTGTGTTTATTCGCATTTTCACTGCAAATGGATCTTCTCGACCACGGTCTCTCGAACGGGCAGGAGCTGCTGGTACGTGTCGATGTTGGTGTAGTGGGCCATGCCACGCGGGTGGCCCTTAGCAAAGAGCGTCTCGAACTGCTCTTCCTTTCGCGTGTACTCTCGGATCATATCGTTGCGGCCAAATAAATGGTGCACGCGCGTTTCGTGGAGACGCACGACCACGTGGTCGAGCCGCATCCAGTAACGCGCCAGCACGTAGAAGCCCGAGGGCATGACTCGCTAGTGGTGAGTAGCAACACAATATCAGCGTGAAAGAGCTATCATACTCATCTACCCGTCGAGCCAGAACGTACCACTTTGATGGACATGACCGAGACCCCGTGGTCGTGGAGCTCGTCCTCAAACAGTCCGACGTCCTCAAACCACAGGATCGGCTCGCGCTCGCGAAGCTTGTTCAGATCAATGCGTTCTTCTGTCGCGTCGACCGCCACGTTCTCGGTCCGCTCAAACTGTATCAAACCCTCAGCGGCGTCTCGACGCACGAGGCGCTGCAGGGTGCCCTTGTAGTCGGTCGTGTAAGTCCAGTCGTACGTGATGTTGAGCTCTTTAACGTCGGCACTGCGCAACGCACGCGTGTCACATCAATACCACTAAATGAAATAGATCAAACACAATCACCGTACTCGGCATTCTGCTTCGCCACGGAGACCTTGAGCTGCTGCTGGGCGACGATATCCGCCGCCTGGTCACTCTGCGGCGGCGGGAAATGGGCGCCCTTGAGCGCCTCCAACGCGAGAAAGTTGTACGCCACGCCGCTTGGCTCGTGGTGGAAGAGCAGCTGGTTCTTGCCGAACACCATCTCGGGCGGCGTCAGCTTGGCCTCGTCGCTCAGTCTGCTCACATTTCCCATCCATTTCCCACTCGGTCAGTACCGCTGCAGAGAGGGGTCTCGACACACTAAACCGAACCGCACTTGTCCAAGTCGTCCACCGGTGTGATGTGGGTCTTGTTGCAGCCAATGACCCAGTCGCGTATGCGGATGCCCTTGAATTCGACGGGCTCGGCGTTGGCCTCGACTCCCTGCTGCGGCGCGGAGGCGCCCAGCAGCTCAAAGGGCGACGACGCGCTCACAGTGCCCGGTGCATCGCGGCTGCTACTGTAGAGAAGCGAGAGCAGTTCGCTGCTGCCTGTCTGGGCGTCGTAAAAGCCACGGTTCAGCGGCGGCGTTGTCGTGGCGTCCGCCATGATCTACGTATCTACTCTATCTCCCCGCGAGGAGGAATCCGAGCTGGGCGCGTGCCTCAACATTTGACATATAGAAACCAAGAAACGATAGATAGAAACGTCGTACTCTATTGGGCGGGAAAATGCACTGACACATGAGAGAGGATCTGCTCGACTTCAACACCCAGGCGGCAATGGCGTCGAGTAAATGTCAAAGAGATCCGTGGTGGGCGCGAACGTGATGGCTGCGAACATGGCGCGAGGCGTGAACAGGATCGGCCCAAGCAGCGGACGCTTTGTGTGTGAGAGAGGAGTCTTCTGGAGATCCGCTGGGGCGGGTGATGATGGCTCGGCTTTGGCGGCACAGGCGACCTCGCGGCCGTTCAGATAGAACGCGATCGTACGCGCGTTGAGATCCAGCAGCACACCGACCACGTCGCCCTCTTGGAACGGCTCGACACGAGTCGCGAGCTCGACGCCGTTCTGGATGATGGCGCCGTTGGCCGCATAGCCCACGGCACCGTCGGTCCACGCTGCCAGCGGACCGTTCAGCGTCTCGCAGTCGAATCCCTCTGAAGGCACAGCGCCCACGACCATGGACGCGCGCTTGTCCATGCGCGCGACGTCGACCTCCCAGTAGTGCACGCCACTGGTGAAGAAGAGGTGCTTGAGCGTGCGGTTGCAGCGCACGACGCGGCCGCGCAGAAAGGATCCTACCCCACGTGGCAGCGCATTAATAACCTCAACACGAGAAGCAGCTGCGTGTGCGTTTCTGTACCTGGTGCTGCCATGGCTCGTATTGTATAGAGCTGATCTGCTTGGATGCTGTCGGCTCGTCAAGTGCCTCGTGGCGTCCCTCGGGGAGTGAACCGAACGTTGGACTTGTTGCATCCAGTACGTACCACGTTTGTCTATTCCGGCCGAGTTCTGAATAGTTTTCTTTCTTTTCGGGGGAGACAAGGCAACGAATCTTGCTTTCGGGAGGTTTTTCTGCCACGCATGCACAAGATCGATGCCGCTTCGTGATGCGGCCTGCATCATTCGGGTCTGGGGCATTCTGTTTCTGTGTTTCAACGGATCTACTAGAATATGGTATTTATTGATGTGGCTGAATCAAACGTTTGGTTGATTATTATGAAGGCGTTGGATTGGGCTTCTCGCAATGGGCGGGAAATCAAACGCGAAACCGTGATGGGGGCGACGACCGCCACCAAGGAGACGCGACCGGAGAAGGCGCCGCGCCGCGCCAGCGGAAAGGCCAAGACGCTGGCAAAGCCAAGGGATGTTAAGGACGTTAAGACCACGTCCCAACCGCCTGATGCCGTCCCAATACCGATTGAAGAGCCGCCAGCAGAGCCGCTGCCACGGTCCTCTCGCGGCGGTGGGTCGTACGTGCGTCGTCTGGACCTCATGGGCCGCTGCAACGGCGTTACACCGCTCACGCGCGCGCCAGTGGACCTCACGGCCGTATTGTCAGATCCCAGTGCGCTGAAAGCCATGAGTGACGATCTCTTCCAGCCATTTCGCCAGTCGGGAGTCGCCATGGTCGTCGCCGTCCTTGACGAAGCGGGCGCCCATGGATCTACAGCGGCGATTGCCGGCGCGTTAGCTGGCCGACACGGTGCAGGTACTAACTGCGGATACTGGGTGCTTCGAAGAGTGCTGCAACTAATCCTTACCTTCTGTTGCTTCTGTTGCAGCACTGGGTCAAGTGACTGTGCATCGGGATCGGTCGCTGCCGCATGGGAACGCGACGGCATCGCTACCGATATCCCCTCGACCACGAGCTAAAAAGCGGGGTCGCGCTGCTGCCAGCAAAGCAGCTAACGCTGTACAAGCAGCCTCTTCTTTGGCCAAGACTCCGCCATTAATGCGAGGGGACTGTCAGCATGTGACGAGCTTCCAGCATGAAGCGACAGGTTTCTCGGTCGAGTACCGACGGGAGTTGCTGCCGCCATCTGCCGCGGGTACGCGTGTACTGTTAGTGAGCGACTGGATCGACTCGCTGGACGCGCTGATGGCTGCGCGGGACGCTCTGCGATCAGCCGGCGCGGATGTCGTCGGCGTGTGCTTTGTGGTCGCCACGAGTTCGACGCTGGAGGATGAGCTAGCCAAGCAGCAGATTCTCTACAGTTGCTCCTGGACGCCGACCAGTGGAGCAAAGCTGACCGTGAAAGGTCCGAGCGAAGCCGATACAGCGACGTGCCAATGTGAGACGAGTGGCGATCCGTCATCTTCCCTGTCAAAGAAAGTGAAAGTGGAGGCCAGGCCTGAGCTACAGTATCACACCAGCCAATATGAAGCCAACTCCCCAAGTGAAGATCGAAGCATAAACGCGACCAAGCCGTCGGATCTAGGCGTGCGTCTCTATGCGGTACTGGATGGTCATGGAGGCTCCGTCGCTGTTGAGTACGTATCTCATCACTGGGCACGAGGAGCTCCAAATGAGCCCGTGGGATTAACCTGGCGTCTCCTCCACATAGCCATTTGCAGAAGTCGCTCTGCAACGAGATCTTTTCGCGTGTGTCGTCCGACTCCTCGTCCGAGCAAATCGAGAATGCCTTGACCCAATCGTTCCTAGCTTGTGATGGTAAACTCAAGTCATTTCTTGAGTCACTTCCTATCGAGACGCGCCTGTCAAAGGGGTACTGCAACACCGGCTCATGCGCGGTCGTCGCACTTATAGTCCGCTCGATCTTGTACGTCGCAAACGTCGGCGACTGCGGAGCTGTGATTGGCAGACGTGATCCGCTATCCGATCGTGTCTGGGCGAGAGAACTCTCTACAGAGCATAATTGCCACAACGCCAGTGAGGTCAAGCTTGTGATGGAGCGATCACGCGACCGAAATGCTATCCGACTGAGCAAAGATGATCAAGGAGGTGACAACGCGTACGGAGTCCGCCGAGTCGCCGGGAGTCTGGCTGTGACCAGAGCGTTTGGCGATTTTTACCTAAAGTGCGAAGAGCTCAGCTCGGCCCCGTTCAAGGTAAGAACAATCTCACTTGCTGCCATCACTAGCCGAAACTCAACGCTCACTCTTTCGGTTGTATGTTGCAACCAGAGCAAAGTACCGTATATCACGGTGGAGCCCAGCATCAGCAAGTTCGACCTGAGTGAAAACGACTGCAGCGATCAAATCCTAATCCTCGCAAGTGACGGTTTGTGGGAAGTCGTCGGGTCCGAGGAAGCCGTAAAGATCGTGGCACAGTTCGGTACGTGATTGGTCTCACGTAGCAAGGCTCTCTCAGTCATGATCACTCACTTCTCTCGCCACATTCAAACAGATACTCACCAGTCAGTTTTTTTCCCCAGCAGCAGTGCTGCGCTCGTCCACGTGGCGTTAGAGAAGGTCGCACATCGCGACGGCATGATGCTTCATGAACTAATGGCTCTGCCCCGCGGCCGCGAACGGAGACGATTCCATGACGACGTCACGTGCACTGTCATTCGGATCAAGCCTTCACGACCTCGGCTTTCCTCTGTCGAGACGCTGGAAGATATCGATCCCACTCGCATGGCCGACGAAGAGCCGAGTCAGAGCCATACGTGAATTACTATGAAGAGTAGTATATCCCAACTGGACTGCCTACTCCGACATCATCATGTTGACGTACTCGACGTAGTTGATGTTGCCCTGCGGGTCCGGTTCCAGCTGCGAGTAGGCACCAGTGCAACGAGTGGTGAGTCCTGGAAGTTGACTACTGGTCGCTGATACGATGGAGATATTGTTACCTGACTGATCAACTCCTGTGCCTGCTCAGGTGAGATGCGATCGGCGCCGTACGTCGTCAGTGCGATGAGCAGCTTGTCGGCTTTGATGTAACCTGGCGCCGACGCGTTCCCCTCAAATGCCTTGAACGCGCTCTTGACTTGGTCCGACGTGTATGTGGCGTTGACCTTGCGTGACATGACGGCTACGAACTCGTCGAAGTCGATCTCGCCGTTGCTATCCTGGTCGATCTCGTGGATCATAAGATCGATTTCCTCTGGTGATGTGTCGATTCCGAGCGTGTCCATGAGCTCCCCAAGCTCGACCTTGGTGATCGAGCCTCCACGATCCTTATGCACGAGGTTCACGAGATCAGTCTCGCAGAGTGCAAGGAAGTCACGCTGAGAGCAAGCTCACCCGATCGACGAGGTTGAAGATCTCTCGAAACTCGGCCAGCTCCTCTGGCGTCAGATTCTGGGTCATGGTGGGCACTGAGAGACTTGTGGTTTGCTATGGATGTGACTGAACTGAGATACTCTCAACTGCCGAGAAGAAGCACCGCATCGCGATCAAGCAGCGGCGAAGGGCGGAAACAAAGGTGACGAAGTGTGTCTATTTCGAGTGCGTGTAACCGGTTTCAACTCACACTTCAAAGTGGAGTCAGTGCTGGAGTCAGTGCTGTAAGTTACAGCACTGGGTTACAGCCTGTAACCCACGCCTTGATGCATGATTGATGTACCGTAGTAACTTCAATGTATGGTTTCAGCCAATCACACTTCGTTACTTCATATCACTACTTCATGCCGTCCAAACACCTTGCCGTCATTCAACAGAGATCCGTTCGTCAATAACTCCGGGCAAAGCCCATCAAGAGTCCCAAATCAGGTGCTCCAAGACAATCCCGAATCTCACCACCACCGCCATGACCGCTATTACACCCACCGCACAGAAGACACCGCGCGACGTGTGTCTTGTGGGCGTCGCGCGCACACCGGTGGGCTCCTTCCAGGGCCAGCTCGCTTCGCTGTCGGCTCCGCAACTCGCGGGTCATGCAATCAGTGCGGCGATCGCGCGCGCCGGCGTCTCGCCGAGCGACGTGGAGGAATTGATCTTGGGCCATGTGCTGGGTGCTGGTGTGGGCCAGTCGCCAGCCAAGCAGGCGGCCGTGTGTGCGGGACTGCCGACGTCCGTGGCGTGCTCGACCGTCAACAAGGTCTGCGCTTCGGGCATGAAAGGTGAGACCAAGTCTAACCGCCATGGTGGTCTAAATCCCTTACAAGAGAAGGAACTAACGCGCGGGACCGAACCCGAAACAGCCCTCATGTTTGCCTCACAGTCAATTATGCTGGGGCAACGCGACGTTGTGGTCGTCGGCGGCATGGAGAGCATGAGCCAGGCACCGCATCTCAGCGCCAAGGCCCGCACAGGCGCGCGCTTTGGCGAGTTGGTGTTCAGTGACGCCATCCAGACTGTACGTCCGTATTATCATTTAGTCGCGTCTAAACCAAGCGGATTAGATCTTACTTCTTCACTGATACATCTCGTAGGACGGTCTCTTTGACGCCTTTGACAAGATCCCCATGGGGGACTTCGCCGAGATTTGTGCGGCCGAGTACGGCTTTTCACGGGCCGAGCAGGACGCCTACGCGGCCGAGAGCTACCGCCGCGCGCTGCAGGCCACACGCGACGGCAAATTCAAAGCCGAGACCGTTCCCGTCGACGTCGTGATCCGCAAGCAACCGCTTCAAGTGTCTGAGGACGAGGAGGTCGTCGCGCGTGAAGTCAACGTGGAGACGCTCAGCAAACTGCGCACGTGCTTTACGGCACCAGCCGATTATACGCCGAGCGTCACTCCCGGCAACGCGTCACCCATTAATGACGGCGCTGCCGCAATCGTGCTCATGAGCCGCGCCAAGGCCGAGGCACTTGGTCTCAGTGACAAGATCCTCGCAGTCGTGCGCGGCTTTGCTGACGCTGAGCAGGACGCCGCGCGGTTCACGACGTCGCCAGCGCTCGCGATCCCCAAGGCGTTGGCGCACGCCGGGCTCACACTCGAGCAGGTCGACTATTTCGAAGTCAACGAGGCGTTTTCGGTCGTCGCGCTCGCCAACGCCAAGCTGCTCCGACTCCACGACACGAGCCGCCTGAACGTGTATGGTGGCGCCGTCGCGATCGGCCATCCGCTCGGGTGCTCGGGCGCGCGCATTCTCGTGACGCTAAGCTCGGTGCTGGCGCAAGAGGGAGGCCGCATTGGCTGTGCGGCCGTGTGCAACGGCGGCGGCGGCGCGTCGGCGGTCGTGATCGAACGCGAATAACAAAACGAGAGCTTAATCTTTGTAAACCACCGTTAAGAAACCGTTTTAGGGTCTCTCTTACGCAACCTGCGCCCTACGATGCGCATCTAATCGTCGTGCGTCGCGAGCTTGGGGTACACACGCAGTGTGTAGAGAATCGTAAGCGCGCACGCGAGCACGAGCGGCACGAACGTCGAGTTGAGCACGTACTGGATGCCCGGCAGGCCCACGACCGTGATCATGACGTCCCCAAGCGCGCGCCCAAAGGTGCCGGCCTCGGTCGCGAGCAGTCCCGAGTTGAACGTGCCCCTGGCGAATGACTTGGGGATCGTCTTGCTCAGCAGCGACATGTTGACGCCCTCGAGGACGTTGGTCGAGATGAAGATGAGCACACCACCGACGACAAACTGGAACGACGTGTACGACGCCGTGTACTTGACGATCGCGGCAACGCCCACGAGCATGAGCATCTCGGACCGCACGATCAGCTCGCGGTCGTCGTACCGCACGCAGAGCCAGCTCACAATGACGTTCGTGGGAAACATGAGCAGGCCGAGGGCCGCGAGGTAAAAGCCAGAGTCGGTCGAGTTCCACTGAAAGTAGAATTGCGCAATGGTCGACGTCGCCGTGAGCAGACACTCGAGCACGAGCTTGAGGATGATGTAGATCACGAGCGACGCGACCACGGGCACGTTTTGCCAGAGCGACGACAGCGGCGGCGTCTTGTGGGGCGTGCCGCCGGGCGTCGCGAGCAGCGACGTACTCTCACTGGGCTTGCCGCCTTCCATCGACAGCGTCGCATTCTCGAGGCGGTGGAGAGCGTAGACGCGCTCGGGCCGTGGCGGTTCTTCAAACAGGAACAGCGTCGCGACGAGGTAGACAGCCCACAGCACAAACATGACCCACCCGGGCGCCGTTTCGGTCGTCACATTCACAACGCCCAGCAGCTTAAAGTCGGGCGCGTAGTCCAGCAGGGCCGCTGCGGCGGGGCCGGCGGCCATGCCGAGCGCACTGGCCGTGACAAAGAGTGCCGACGCCTGCGTGCGCTCTTCGCGCGAGTAGTTGTCGGCAATGTAGCGGCGGTTGATGGCGCGCGCTCCGCCAAAGCCGTTGAGAAGGCGCCCGGCGATCGCCATAGCGATGCTGTTGTAGTAGAGCGCGAGGCCGTAGAGCAAGTTGCCGAGCACGAGGCAGCCAGTCGCGAACAGGAGCGGCGCGCGGTACGACCGGTTGGCCCACCAACTGTAGAGCACGGCGCTGACGAGCGACGCAATGGGCGTCATGCCGACGATCACGCCCGAGAGCGCGGCCTCGCCACCCAGCGCGGCCGCGTAGTCGCCGCTCGTGGGCGCGACAATGTAGTAGTTCATCATGTAGAAGAACGTGCAGCTCATGTTGAGGAACCGCGAGATCTCGGACGTTTTCGCGCGCGGACGGAAGCCTTGGTAGGCAGTGGCGTCGTCGCCGCCCTCGTCCTCGCTCGACTCGCTGTCGAAGATGAGCGCCTGGGCCGCAATGGTCTTGACGTACTGCGTCGACTGCTGGAGGCGGCGCCGCGCGAGCGCGATCTTGGAGAGCACGGGTTCGTCCTCCGAGATGGTGCGTACGAGCGAGCGCGGCGTGTGGTCGGCCGCGAGCGCGACTTCGAGCGCGCGTAGCTCCGTGAGCGCCGAGCGGATGGTCGCGATGATGGCCGAGATGCCTTCGTCGTGGTAGAGCTGCTGCAGGTGGGACGCCTGCGAGTCGGTGCGCGACGAGAGGTACGAGCCCATGATCTTGTGCTCCTTCATGAGCTTGTCGTGCTTCTTGAGGATCTTGCGGATGCCCGTGGCGTTGAGCTCGACGTAGTGCAGCAGCTGCACGAGCTCGTCGCCCGTGCGGCGGAAGCGCTCGGCCAGCGCGTGCATGGTCTCGAGATCCTGCGACTCGAGCTGCTCGCGCCGCAGCGTCGCGAGCGTGCGCGCGAACTCGCCCTGCTGCGTGAGGAAGAACAGCACGACGCGCTCGACCTCGGCGTCCAGCGCGCGCTGGAACTTCTCTTGCGCCGCGGCCGTGGGCGGCGCCGCGTGAAGATCGCGGCGCGACGCCAGCACGGCCTTGAGCTTCTTCTTGAGCTGCTTGTACTCGAGGTAGTGGCTACATGGTTAGTTAGACCTGGAGTCAGTCTAAACGACGGGGGCGACTACAACGAACCACAACCAGCGGCTGGTTAGACCCTTGGTTAGGCCACGCACCCTTGCCACTCGGGGCGCTGCGCGGCCGCGAGTTTCTTGGCAAACTGCACCATGGACGCGTTCTTGGGTGATGGTTAGTCCACGTACGTGGTCGGCAACGAATCTGGAACTGAAAAGGATAGGTCTTGCCGCTCCGTTTGTGTGTCACAAACTGTGACAGCACAAATAGAAACTGAACCGATGAGGTGAAGAAAAGGCGGAGGGTGGGCGGAGGAGCACAGACCAGTCAGCCTTCAGTTCTTCAGTTTGCGGAGAGCAGACTGTGCTCTGCGTTGCTTGGAGTCGGATAAGGGGGAGTGTGGTTGGGGAGCTTTTGCTGAATGGGACAGACAGACGCCGACTGGGAAGACCTGTATTCCATGAGCGGTCGTTAGAGATTCATGGTCGGCAAAAAGCCTCGGATGGTCGCCTCTGAACAACAGCAGCGGATCTGACTGGTCCCACAAGAGCCGCTCAGATGACGTGACGCCTAAATAGGTTTCTGGGAAGCGTATGTTCAATAAATAAATGAAGGTTAGTAGTTGTGAAGATTAATTTAATCTGCACTTCAAACACACTCAATGTGATTTATAGAGGTTATCACTTTTAAGTATGACATAAATGGTTAAAACGTCTCTGATCTAAGTACGCAGTGTTGTTTCAGTACATATAGAATGTGACGGGGAGTAGATGGATCTCGAAAGGGCACACTTTGGCCAGCCATCGTCCAATGCAAAAAAGAGGTAATATTCAAGATGGATGAGAAAAAACTATCTGCAGGTGGGGTGCTGTATGCGAGGGGGAGGGTCTCTCAGGCGACGTCCAGTGATGCTGTTGGAGAGCGTCTCAGACGGTGTATTTGGGCAGTGATCGTCGTCGTGTCTGCTGCGTCGACGATGCCTCTTAAAGCGCTTGCGTTGACCGGACGGACGCGCTCTTCTTCAGCGCCCTCTCGAGCCCAGGAACACCGTGGGTGTCGACGGCGTCGCTCTCGTGGCAGAGCGCCATCCACGCCGGCAGGCGCTTGGACGACCAGAAGCGAAGCGCAAAGCCCACGGGTAACGCGAGCGCACCGAGGCCGATGGAGATACCCCACTGCGCCGCATTCAGTGGCGCACAGTTGAAGAATCGACCCGTCCACTGCACAATGATGATCTGCATGCCGATCTGGAAGACGGTCACGTAGAGGTACACTTGGTTGCCCATGATACCGTCGAGAATGTTGAGCTCGTCGTGGATTTTGCGGCAGTTGAGCTCGTTGAAGAGCTGCAGCCACACAAACGTGTTGAAGATTACCGTCATGTGGACTGTCGGGTCAGACTTCTTGCCATCAGGGAGATCGTTGAATCGCCCCGAGTCAACGCCCAACAGCAGCTCACCGGCAAATGTGAGCCACAGGAGAATGGCCAATTGCAGCGCCGACTGGCCGAAGATGTGCTTCGTCATGGCCTTGGATAGCAGTGGCTTGGTCTTCGGGTATGGCCGACGGTCCAGCAGCGCGGGTGTCGGCGGTTCTGTCGCCAATGCCAGCGACGCAAATGAGTCCATGATGAGGTTCACCCACAGCATCTGCACTGCAGTCAGCGGCGACTGCTCCAAAATGACGGCACCGAGAAACGCCAGAACGATGGCCACCACGTTGACTGTGAGCTGAAACTGCAGAAACTTGGCAATCGAGTCGTACACGTTGCGGCCCCACTTGATCGCCTGCACGATCGACGTGAAGTTGTCGTCCATGAGAATGATGTCAGACGCGTCCTTGGCCAC
>JAADWA010000250.1:0-36700 GCA_023335935.1 Pythium phragmiticola
ACGCCCATTGAGTTCCTCGATGGGCGCGTGACGGCCGTCAAGTACGTGGGAACCCTCGAGCGCTGTTTGTTACCGTCGATCGACAACGAGACTCAAATTTTTCAACAAGATGGCGCGTCGCCTCACCGAGTGAGGTACACCAAGGGCTGGCTCAAGGACCAAAATATCGATCTCATTACGTGGCCAGCTCGTTCACCCGACTTGAACCCGATCGAGAACGTCTGGGGCTACATGACGTACCTTGTTTACAAGAATGGACGTCAATTCTACGGTGTTGAAGACCTCAAGGAAGCCATTCAAGACGCCTGGGACGCAATCCCGGAGAGTTACCTCCTCAGTCTCGTCTTTTCGATGTCCAACCGTGTCGACAAGCTTAAGGTGGGGCACTCCCCACTTATCAGTACGCATCACGTGAAATAACCAATCATACTGAAGTGGACAATAACTGTAGTGAAGCACTCCGGTTCCCGCCTATTTGAGCTTGGAATTCAAACCGCTCCTTCCTTCCTCCGGCCCGCTCCAAACTGACGAATGAGTACGCATTTCCCGCCTCTCCGACCGCCTCTGGATATGAGTAGGATGTGTCCGCGACGGGTTCTTTCCCGCACAATGAAGTGATGGGTGCGTGCGCGAGTGGGAACGAGGTCGATACGGTACAGTACCTCTTTCGTATTGGACTGCTGAGTCCGCAAATGCTTTGCCCGCAATGCGCGCACCCGATGACTTTGTGCGTGAATCCTGTGCGTCGGCGCTGCGCTCGAGCCACGTGCAGGCGGGCGCTCTCCGTGCGAAAGGGAAGAGTCTTTTTCCACTCTAAGCTGCCTCTTTCCAAGCTGGTGACCGTCCTTTTCTACTTCGCTACTGGAGTACCGGCGAAGAGGGTGCGCGACTACGTTAAGGCCTCGCAGAAGGCTATCACCGAGTGGTACGACATTTGCCGCGGGGTCTGCTCTAAGGAGATGATTGGTGTCGATCTCAAGGTACGTGAATCTGCTCCATGAACTAGAGTGCAAAGTGGCCTGCTTAGTAACTCTATTACGCTATGCCAGGTGGGCGGCCGGGGCCATGTCGTTGAGATCGACAAGACCTCACTGGCCAAGAAAGCCAAGTACATTCGCGAGAAGCGGCACGACGAATTCTGAGTATTTGGGGAATTTGACCGGACGTCAAAGAAATGGTTTGCCGTGGTGACCTTCACGGATCGCACGAAATCTCCTCTCACTGAGGTGATCAAGAACGCGATCCTTCCAGAGTACGTTTTCTCCTTTGCGTATCTGGGAGTCAGCTAAGCGTGGTGTATTTTTGTGAATGTATGTGTAGGACTCACATTATTAGCGACAAGTTCGGGTCGTATGTGTCGAGTAACGAGCGACACACCCTCGCCAACAACAAGGAGCTGCTGGACATGAATTACACCCACACTTGGGTGAACCATTCGAAGCACTTCGTGGACCCAAAAACGGGCGCTCACACAAACGGCATTGGGGGCTGTTGGGGAGCCAAGTTGAAGTCCAAGATCAAGGTGAGTTGCTGTGTGTGCCATGAGTTGCAGCTACACAAAACTAAGCCGCGACTGTACAGCGATGCGCGGGACGTTGACAATGGAGCAGACCTGTGCAATCGTGAACGAATGCATGTGGCGCAGCTGGTTCTTCCGCCCCGGCGCATCTGCAGAGCAGCTCTTCAAGGGCTTCGTGACGGCTAGCATCAAGCACTAGTCGTAGCCATCGGCCTGGAGTCGATGGACATGGTTGAAGAATGGAAGATAACACAGTTCATATTCATTTAAGCGCGGGTGTACCTTCTGGTTTTTATTAAGTACGAATTGATATATCATGTGTACTGATAAGTGGGGAGAGCCTAAGGTGGTCAAGGGGAAGAACATCCTGCTTCTGTGCGTGTAAGTGCATCAAATACGTCGTTCACCGAGACCTTTTTTTCTTTTCCAAGGGTTAACTTCGAGTTCACTTGCACCAAAATTGCGATTGCTTGGGCAAGTGAGCGAATTTTGAGGTGAAAGTTATCTCAATCGAAAGCGCTTCTCATTCGCTAAAATCTGTTTTTTTCCGCTTGAAAAGCGTTCAGTGTTTCTCGCATATTCGGAAAAAATATAAATACTCTAAAACCACTGTCGCGGACTGTATCATTTCGTATTTTCTTGCCTCTGCCCATGAAGTTCATAAAAAAACTATGTATCCCAAACTGAAGTGAAATTAGAAAAACCTTCACTCAAATTCTGTTCCCATGCCATTTTTGTAAAGTCCCTGTAGAATTTCGATTCTAGACAAAACGGTTAAAAACAGGTTATTAACCTCCCATTAAGTCACCAACCAGCAGAAAACACCAGTCCCGTCCTGATCAACGCCAGCACACAGTAATGTCGAGCGCCGCGGTAAGCGTCGGCGCGGCCTCGCGTGCGCCACGCGCTGTCAAGGAACGCCAGCTGGCGCTCATAGAAGAGAAAGGCTCAGACTTGCAGGGTGTACCCGACCGAGAGATCCAAGTGGACGACGACTGGGAGGAGAAGCTCAACCTCCAAGTCAAAATCATGTGCGTAGCTCATTCGTTCGCCTCAGTGGCAGAACCCCAGAGATTCTGACTACCCAAGTGTGGCTCCTATAGGAACGTGGTCGGCACCGTGGATCTAAAGACGCCACTCGAACTCAAGACCATTGCGTTGCACGCACGCAACGCTGAGTACAACCCTAAGGTAAGCGAGCTCGTCATTCGAATTGCGGCGGCGTAGTGCAATCATCCCACTCACCACTGTCGGTTGCGTAGCGTTTCTCCGCCGTCATCATGCGCCTTCGCGACCCCAAGACCACGGCATTAATATTCGGCTCTGGAAAGGTACTGCATGTGATAACGACATGGCAGAACAAGCACCAGTGGCTAACCCACGAGGCTTACTCTCTTTCCGCTGCGTTGTCAACTGTACAGATTGTGATCACTGGTGGTACAAGCGAAGCGAGTTGTCGGTTAGCTGCACGCAAATTCACACGCGTCATTCAGGTGCGGACACGACCGTTCGTTGCTTTTATGGCGATCGAAGCTCACGTACTACAACTCCATGGATAGAAACTCAATTTCCCCGCGCATTTCTCCGAGTTTAAAGTGCGCAACGTCATGGGCACGTGCGACGTTCGGTTCCCGATCCGTCTCGAAGGACTACTCAACGACCACGCGCGCTTTTGCAGCGTATGTTGTCGTTTCTCTCTCTTCCCCAGGCACTCACTCACTGACGTGATGTGTTTAATAACGCCTAGTATGAACCGGAACTCTTCCCCGGTCTCATCTACAAGCTCGTGGAGCCCAAGCTGACGCTGCTCATTTTTGTCTCGGGCAAGATCGTGCTCTGCGGTGCAAGGGTATGCTCGCTCTGTCTCTCGGTAGCTCTCCGTTTGTATAAACTCTCGCTTGCGTCGGACAGGACTCGGCGCATCTCCACCAGGCGATCGACAAGATGTACCCCGTGCTGCTGCAGTACCGGAAGATGACGGCGCCGCCGTCGCTCGTCACAGGGAAGCCAGGCTTCAGCGAAGGCGAGGAGAGTACGGTGCCCGTGGAACGACTAGAGCCCAGTGCTCTTGTCTGAGTCTCTTCATACAGTTCCCAGTCATACAACATCTCTCCCATTCAACATGGCTTCACTTTTCCCCCCTCGTAGCAGTTAGGAACCCACATAACCATCCACTTGACGATGGAATTGCTGGAGGAGATTGTCGCGCGTGACGCCGCCGCCACCGAGAGCGCCGACGCGCAGCAGGCGTTCCACGCACTCGCGTTCCCCGCCCGCCATGGCGCGCGAGTGATTCAGCGGCTGACAGCGGCGTGCGGCAGCCTCGTCGACATGGGCTTCCCGCATCTCAAGCGCATGAAGAAACACGACCACACGCCTGGCACGCTGCTCGCGCTAGTCGCGCCCGTTGGGGCTGACGCTGACGCCGCGCTCATGGAGCAGCTGCAGCGCGAGTACGACGGCTCGCTCTGCGTCGTGGAGGTGCTCAAGCGCGCGCCCGAGACCCGCGAGAGGTGGGAGATCCACACCAAGCACTGGCCGCTCATCTTCCACGCGAGCGTCGCTCCCGAGACGCAGGCCGAACCCATTTCGGACCGTGAGGCGTGCGCCATGGAGCTGCTCGTGCGACAGGCGATCGCATGCGGCGTGCGCTATCGAGCAGAGACGTTGGAGGATGCCGAGTCGCGTTGCTGTGCGACGGGCTGTGTGATCGCGGACCCGACCGGCTCCAAAGACGGGACGGCGTATGCTGTCGTCACGGACTCGCTCACGCGACTGCAAGACGCACGGGACGACGGCGGCTACGCGTTCCGCACGCTGTTCCATCCTGTGATGGTCGCGATCGACGGCGTCGCTGCGCGGGACCGCGTCCGCGATGGCGATAGCGGCCCCTCGAAAAAGAAGCCGCGTCGTCGCACGGACGATTCCACTGCGACATCGACTGTCACGACGGCGGCACCGACCGAGTCGTACTTATGCACGGGCTACGACGTGTTTGTGGACGTGGAGCCGTGCACCATGTGCGCCATGGCGCTTGTGCACAGCCGCGCGCGCCGCGTCGTGTTTGCCACGGCGAACCCATCGGGCGGCGCCGTCGCGAGCGTCCACCGCCTGCACACGATCAAGTCGCTGAACCACCGATACCGCGTCTTCCGTATGAACTTGCCGGTCGACAACCCAACGCCATAGAAATGAACAGGAGAGAGAGAGAGAAGTGACTAGTGGTTGTTGGTGTGGTTGTTATCCAGGAACAATGTGCAAGAAGCGATAGGAAGAGAGGAAAGAGAATCGAGTGAGGTGAGCGCGTACAAGAGGAGTCTACCGCTGCGGCACAAAGTCCTTGGCCATGGCCTCGAGCCGCGGGATGATCTCGTTAAAGAGCGGGCGCTGGTCCTGCTTCTTGGTCCAGCAGTCGTCGAGCAAGTGCGCCAGGCTCGGGGGCGTGCCGTCAGGCACAGTCGGCCGGAGGTTGCCACACGCCACGCCGTTCATAATATCGCTCGAGCCCAGGTCCGGGTACGGCTCGCCCCACGCGAGCGCCTCCCACACGATGATCGAGTAGCTGTACACGTCGCAGGGCGTGCCGTACTTTTCGCCACGCAAGACTTCGGGCGCGACCCAGAGTGGGGACCCACAGATCGACATGGTCTTGCCGACGTCGCGGAACTTCGAGAGGCCAAAGTCGGCAATCTTGGTGCGCATTTTGTCGTCCAGGAGAATGTTCTGCGACTTGAGATCGCGGTGGATCACGATCGGATTGTGGTTGTGCAAGTACGCGAGGCCCTTGGCCATGTCAAAGGCAATGTTGTAGGCGAGCCGCAGTTGCTGCGCCGGCTCGGGCTTCGGGAGCTTGTGGTAAATGTCAAAGAACGAGCCGTTCGCGAGCAGCTCCGTGACGAGCAGTAGCGTCGGGGGCTTGGAGCACGAGCCCATGAAGAGCACAATGTTGGGATGGTGGAGTCCCTTCATGATGGCACACTCCTTGTCGAACTCGGCCAATGTGTTCTTGGGGACGCCGCTCACGTGGAGCTTCTTGATGGCTACGGGCGTGCCAAAGTAACTGCCCTTGTAGACGACGCCAAAGACGCCGCGGCCGATCGCGCCTTCGATGATGAGGTCCTCTTCGCGCACTGAGAGCCCGTCCGTCTCCATGAGCAGCGTCTTGCTGTTGACGAGCTTGCGGTCCGGGTAGATGATGTGGTCTTCCCACTTGTCGTCGCCGACGTGCTTGGACAGCACGGTCTGAAGCGTCGAAATGATGGCCGAGAAGGACGGGCGAGCGAGCGGGTCTGGGCTCCAGCAGCGCCCCATCAGGGCCTGCAAGTCGAGCAGCTCGGATCCGCCCTGGACGTCCAGGTTGAAGAAGTCGGTCGGGCGCTTGCCGGCCTGCACGACAAAGGGCACGGCGTCGATCGAGATGCTATGGTACGGGATCGAGCGGCTCAGAATCTCAAAGAGCACAATGCCAAAGCTGTAGACGTCCGACTTTTCCGTGTGGCTCTCGCCCTTGAACACTTCAGGCGCGATCCAAATGCTCGAGCCCACGAACGCGCGGCTGGGCGCCGACGACTTGTCGTTGTCGTCGCGAAACGCCTTGAGCTTGGAGAGCCCAAAGTCTGAGACCTTGCAGCGCCAGTCGGCGTCGATCAGCAAGTTGACCGACTTGAAGTCGCGGTGCAAGATGGGCGGACTGCTCGTGTGGAGAAAGTGCATGCCGCGCGACGCGTCGAGCATCATGCGCAGCAGCAGCGACCAGTCGATGCGCAAGTCGTCGGCGTGAATGACGCTGTAGACGCTGCCCTTGGGGCACAGCTCCATGACGAGGCCGACAAACTCGGGATGGACCATGACGCCCATAAACATGACGACGTTTGGGTGGCGCAGCTGCGCCATGACGCTCGCCTCCGAACCAAAGCTCGTGACGATCGCCTTGGTCTCGCCCTGGAGCGTGATCTTCTTGACGGCGACCTTGGTCTCTTTCCACGTCGCGGCGTACACGCAGCCAAACGTGCCCTGCCCGAGCTCTTCCTTGACCAGCACGTCCTTGGGGTCGATGTGGCAGTTGGCGCTGAGAATGCCGGCCGAGACATTGTCGCTCGATTCGTTCTCGGCCGCGCCGCCGCTGAACCAGCCCGTCATCTCCATGGTCATTTGCACCATGACGTTTTCCTGCGCGAGCCGCTCAGTCAGCACAAAGTCGCGGCGCTCTTCGTACTCCCAGTTCCACGAGAGAAACGCCAGCAGCACCGAGTACATGACGGTCGCGGCGCTGAGCGTGCCGGGCGCGCTCAGCGTCTCGCCGCCCTTGCCGTCGTCAGTGACGAAGCGCACCCACGCGAGGATGATGAAGAAGAGGCTCGAACTCATGAGCACGACGGTTGACTCGAGAAAGCGGAGCCCCGTGGAGCTCGTGATGCCAAGCGAAAAGATGAACTGCACCCAGACGTTCCGCTCACTGACCTCGGTGCCCGCGGCGGTCGTGTCGAGCAGCGCGCTGACCTGGCCGATGAGACACACGAGCAAGAGCCGCTTGCTGTGGGTCTGGAAGAGGGGCAGCAGCGTGATGACCAACACGCCCATGCACATGACGATGCCCGGGAAGATCATAACGAGCGGCATCTTGGTCCACTTGTTGGCGTCTTCTTTCGACTTGAAGCTCACTTGCATGATAACCAAGAGCGGAATGATGACGGCCGTGAAGCCGGCCCCAAACTTGAGCCGCGCGCGGTACTTGGTCGCGCGTGCGACGTTGAAGCGCTCTTCCATCTCGCGGTTCGTGAACCGCAGTGACGTGAACGAGATGCCGATGTCTTCCTGCTTTCTCTCGACTGTTTTGTCGCCCTTTTGCGTCTTGGTGCGGTTGAAAAAGTTCATCTTGAGATCCTGCGTGCTCTGCGCCACGAGCCCGACGCGGGGTTTGCGCTGCGGCGAGCCACTGCCGTGCGAGTGGAGGCCGCTGTGGCCGCTCGCGACGGCATCATCCGCGACGGTGCCCTCAGGAATGCCATTCACGGGGCTGAGCTGCTTCGGGATTACTTTCGACATCCGTGGGGGCGCGTCGGACATCCTCGAGTGTCCCGTGCCGAAAACCTGGAATGGAATCATGCGCCGACGGGGCCTCCTCAGACTCCCCCACCTTCCCCACTGCGAGCCTCGGCTAAAGCGAACGGGAGGAGGGAGAGAGGTATAGATAGAGCTGTCGATCTCCCGAGTTCTGGGCTGTGCCGGCACCGACAAGAGTGAAGGGGACGGCAGCCCGAGTCGAGGGCGATGGTCACGACACGACTCCCTCGAAGCGTCGGAGCCATGGCGATTGGTTCAGGAGGTATATATACTCGCGCTCTTATGATAGGATCCTTTGCTCCTTCCATGTAACGGAGCCATGCGCGAAACTTAGAATAACCAATCAATGGACCCGCCCGAGGGTTCTAATATTCCATGCACGAAAAAGGATCGAACCGGAGGGTCGAAAGCACCCCGAACGTACACGAGCGAGTGCGCGCCCAGCAGCAGATCAGCGCAGGGGACACAGGCTTGCCAATCGCAAACGCGGTCGACTCTATTCATTCGGTTGCCTTGCTACTCGCGTCCGCCCGAGGGGACGACTCGTCTGTTGTCGCTGAAGCCTTGACGGCCGGCGCATCGATCGGGTCGAGCGTGAACTGGCCAAACGCGCCGCTGCGGAACAGCTTGAGCACGTACTCGGACGCCAGTTGGCGCTGCACTTCCGGCTCCTTGCCGTGTGCGCTGCAGAACCGCACGGCGTGGGCCAGGAGCTCGTCAATGTCGTCCGTGGGCTGCGGCAGCTTGAGCGCGTCGACGTACCGCGTGGACCGCAACTGGTTGAGCTTGAAGAGCATGTAGTCGGCAATCACTTCCTTGCCGACCACGTCGTCTTTGATCGCCCCCGAGAGCGCGAGCCGCATGCCCGTCTCGACCGACTCGACGTTGGGCAGCATCACGCCGGGCGTATCCACAACGTAAATCGCCGGCTTGTCATTAACCTACACAGAGACGTAATAAGAATCCCCAGCAGCTACGTCGTGTTTTTTTGGTCTCTTCTGTCTCACCTTGATGATATCATTGCGCACCGTCACACCGGGCGTCGGCCCCACGGCCGCGCGCTTCTTGCCCTTGGAGAGCTTTTGCGACGGCGACAGGCGGCGGAACTCGTTGATCATAGACGACTTGCCGACGTTTGGGATGCCGCACACCATGATCATGGTGCCGGCGGTCTTGGTGAACTGCGCCGTGCTGCGCTGGTTGCACCACGCGAGAATCGACGGCACTTTGCGGCCCTTGGTCACGGACGTGAAGAGACAGTCGGCGTGGCGCGCGCGGCAGTGCTCTTCTATCCGTTTCTGCATGTTGGAGTTGGCGAGGTCGCTCTTGTTGAACACGATGAGCCGCGGCTTGGACTTGCCAAAGGCCTCGTCAAGAATCGGATTGGCTGAGCTGAACGGGATGCGCGCGTCGCGCACTTCAATCAGCACGTCCACGGCGTCCAGTTGCGCGACCATTTGGCGCCGCGCAAGCGCCATGTGGCCCGGGAACCAGTTGATCTTGGCGGGGTACAGGAACCGCGAGCGGAACGCCGTCATCGCGACTATTATGGCTCCTCAACTGATCTCGTAGCTTGTTGCCGTTTGGGCCGTCCATCAGATCAGTTGGCGCATTTTAACCAATAGTATAATCTATATATTATATTCAACCAATCATACGGTAGGAGACCTACAGTGCCGCCCACATTTGCTCTGCGTCGACAAATGTGACGGGCTTGCCCACGAGGTAGAGCTGGTCGTGGGGCTCGATCTGGAAGTCGGGCTCGGGGCAGATGAAGACACACGGGTGGGGGAGAATGATGCCGCGCTCTGGTCGCCAGAAACCCAGGCACACGCAGCCCGTCTGAGGGAGCACACCAACGACAATCTCATCAGTCTCCTGAGTCGATCAGGAGAGAGAGGCAAATGGACTCACGAGGTCGAGCAACTTGCGAAAGACTTCAATGAACCGCAGCGAGACGAGCTCGTCGGGCACTTCGACCTGGAAGAGACGCCGTTGGCTGGTACATAGTTGATGTGAGTCCGTGGTGAAAGCCATAGAAAGAGAGAGAGCAAGAGACGAGACGCACTAGGGGTCTTCGGCGCGGCCGTTGACGAGCAGGTACACAAACTGCGTGATCCACTCCTTGCGGTAGCACTCGCTCAGTAGCGAATCCAGAATCGAGTTCATGTAGACGCGGCCTATGGATGGACAACCCACACTGTGAGGCGGATCATCACCATCGTCGGCATCACCTATCAGCCGCGTTTCGTACCCGACGCGATATACTCTTCCAGCATGATGGTCGACGAGGACGAAGCGACGTTGCTGCTGCTCGGGTCGTCGGCGCCGCTCCAGAACGAGTCGCGTCGGGCGCTGGCCCGGCGGGCTGTGCGGTACGAGAGCTGGCGGCTCACAGTCACCGGCAGCGTCGCGCTCGCGCTCACGCGCCGGTCGTTGGCGAGCGAGCTCAGCAACTTGACGTTGGTCGCGCGCTCGAGCTCGACGACCAAGTTGGGCATGCGTGTGCGCTGGCTGATCTCAACAATGTACCGCAGTGTCGTGATGGCGTCGGCGTCGACCATGTTGGGGTCGGCGTATGCCGAGCCAGTCGCCTTGGTGAGGATGAGCACGCTGCTCGCCGTCTCGATGCGCGTGCGCCTCAGGTCAGCGAAATTGACCGGCGAGCCCAACACGAAGTGGACCTGGCGAAAGCACTGGATCTTGGCGTACTCGTCTTCGCCGAGCTCGGCGGGCGCGAGAAACACGACCGACGGCGGGCCTAGCGCGTCGTCGATCGGCGGCGCCTCGTGGATCGTCTTGAGGAACTGAAACGTGTCGGCCGGGAAGCCGCACACGATGATGTGCTTTTCGATCGACGGTGGGACCCCGACGGAGATGAACTCTTCATAGTCGGCGTTCATGGCGTCCTCCGAGTAGAACTTGTTGGCGATCGCGTACATGGAAATCATGGCCTCGCGGATGAGCTCGAGCTCGCTGCCCAACGCCGGCTTGATCTTCTTGCGCTCGGCTGCTTGCTGTTCTTCGGCCAGTGGATCCATTTCGCCCTTGGCCTTGCGCCGCAGCGTCTTGCGGTACGAGAGGATCTGCTCGGGTGGGATCTGCATAATCCGGTCGATGGCCGTGTGGCCCTTGGCGAGCGCGTACACTTTGCAACACAAATTCGGGTCGGCGGTCGCGCCGAGCTTAAACTCGAGGTCAATGAACTGGACGCCATTCTCCGTGAGCATGGCGATGGGTAGAACGGCGGCCTTCTCAAACAGGAAACGAATGAGGTCGCCGAACGTGTACCCTGAAAAGGTCCGCGGAATGTCGACCATGTAAATATTGTGGAGGTACCCGTGGAGGTACGGCTTTTGCCACTGGATGGACGAGTGGTGCTTGTCCATGTCGGGATGGGACTGGCTCAGCAAGTTGCTCAGCAGCGTCGGGAGTCCATACACTTCGCAGCTTCGTCCGAGAATGGACGACTTCATGAGCCCTTCCACGATGACATCGCTTGCACCCATTTTCAAGATCGTTGACGAGTTTTGCGCATTGATGACTTGGGCATAAATGGGGCACGTCGGGTTCCCACGCCGGAGGGCGATCGTGATGAGCGCCGTGCACTGGTCGGCGTACTGCGCGCGCCGGGCGTTGCGGTTCACGAGCACAAAGCAGGCGCTTGCGCGGTGGATCACGGCGCGCTCCAAGTCCTCGTCCAGCATGGGCGAACCCACGAGGTACTTGATCTTGCCGTCCACGAGGTTGATGAGCTTTTTGATCTCGACCGTTGGCGGCCGCGTGTTGAGGATCACAATCTTTTCGTTCCAGTTGAGATTGCTCGCGTGAAAAAACTCGCGCACGAACGTCGATAGCATCTCGGCCTCGATGTGGCCCGTGATGACCACGTGCGGGTGGTGCTTGAACTCGGTGTACGACGATGAGTAGTCCGTGTGGGACGAGATGATCGTGCCGATGCGGTTCACTTGAATGGGCACGAGCAGAAAGGTGAGCAAGATAATGAAGGCAATGAGGAACTTGCCCACGGGCGACTCGGGCGTGATATCCCCATAGCCGAGCGTCGAGATGCTGACGACGACAAAGTAGATAAAGTCGAGCATCGTGAGGTTCTGGCAGCCGCACGTGCGTGGCGAATCGAAGCATTCGTGGGCGCTGCAGTGTTCCACCACTTGGAGAATGCCCGCCGTGGAGATGGTGATACACACGACCGTGAGCATGGCGGCGACGATCTGGCGCTGCAGCGACGAGGTTGTAAAGTCCAAGAACCGGTACGACCGCAGGATGCGCAGGGGGCGAAGTCCGTGGATCGCCTGCGTTAGCGTGGTCTCGGGCATGGTCGCGCCGTCCACACGACCAGCGAAATCCATCCATGACGGCAGCAACACGAAGAACTCGACCATGCGTAGGAAATTGCGGAGGTAGTCGACGCGGTCGTAGGCGGCGTAGAGACGGAGCAAGTACTCAAACGTGAAGAGCACGTTGACGTTGAAGTCAATGGCTACATGTTTCTAGGAGATGAGCTTTCCAGACAGCACCTGAGGAGCTATAGCACTCTGTGTCCCTACCTTCGATCCATCCTTCATAGTCCAAGACGAGTCCATTCCAATTTGTAGCCACATAGAACATGACCATGAAGACGCTGAGCACGGCCATGACGACCTCAAAGAGGTACCCGGCATAGCTCTCGTTGAGGCTGCGCTCGACGTACTCGCGAACAGACTCACCGGACGCGCGGGTCGCAAAGTACTCGCGCTTGCGTCGCTTGGACACAATACGCCGCATCGACTGAGCTCTCGCAATGCTGCGGTGGTGCAGCCTCCCGCCGCTTGAGCTGATCGGCGGCATAGTGACGGCAACGAACCTTTTGCCGCTCGTGTGTCTCTTCATGATCTCTCTGATAAAACTCCCATTTAGTGCCATCACAAATGTCTGTATTTCGAGGGACACAGTGGAGCATTAGATAGGTCCGTTCCAGAATGCCAGGACCGTCATTCTGATTTGCGTAGAATGATGGTATCAACCAAATCCGGTTTTCAAAATGGCATTTTTGAAAGTCTCCGAAAGACAAGCGACCGACCGAAAATGGACCGGCGCAACGGCATGAGTCTGCGCGAGGCAATGGCCCAGCGACGCAGCGAGCAGGCGCAGAGCACACAGGCGCAGGCGTTCGTGGAGGAGCCCGTGGCCGCCGGCCGTGCGCCGCTCACGCGCGTCTATAGACAGGCGCGCGCGAGCGGCCACTTGAACGCGTCGACGCGCGCGCTCAAGGCGTTCCCGACCGAGATTCTGCGGCTCCACGAGCTCGTGGAAGGGGACGAGAAGAGCTGGGAGTGTCGCCCGCTGGCCAAGGTGGATCTGAGGTGCGTTGTGGGAGAGGAGAGACAGAGAAGAGGAGACTGACACGTTGGTTGAGTATGCAGCCACAATGAGATCCCGAGCCTGCCGCCCACGATCAGCAAGCTACACGTAATCACGTCGATTAAGCTGCGTCACAACAAGCTGACAGCGCTGCCCCAAGAGTTCTTTGACCTCGTGACGCTCACGTCGATAGACCTCAGCAAGTGCGTACTTTCCCTTCATAGAGAGAGGGAAAAGGGCCTCTTTCTCAGAAGCACTGCTGACGGACTGCTTCGTTTTCTTCCCTGTCTCTCTCTATAGCAACGCGCTGGAAGGAGATTTCCCGGATGCGCTTGGCCGGCTCGTCAAGCTGCGAGAGATCGGGCTGGAGCACAACAAGCTCACGTCGCTCCCCGGCTCGCTGTGCGAACTCGCGCACCTCGAGATCCTTCGCGTCGAAGACAACCAACTCGCGGCTCTCCCCGACCAATTCGGGAAGCTACAAAAGCTCCATACGCTCGGCGCCCACTCGAATCAGCTCACGTCGCTGCCGCAGTCGTTCGCGCAGCTCACAAACCTCACGACGCTCGACCTCAAGAAGAACGCACTGGTGACGATCGGCCATGCTGTCGAGAGGCTCGCGCGGCTTCGCTTTCTGGATCTGCGCCAGAACAAACTCGTAGAGTTTCCGTTCTTGCCTGTGGGGACACCGCCGCTCGACCAGCTCATGCTCGGGTACAACGCACTCCCTGAAGTCGACGAGGCCTCGATTCTCCGCGCCAAAGACTCGCTCACTGTGCTGGATCTGCGCGACAACAAACTGCAAGCGCTGCCCGAGAAATTCGCGCATTTGTACCGGCTCAAGAATCTCGACCTGAGTAATAACGATCTCCACGACTTGCTCCCGGGGCTCGGGTACCTCAAGGACCTCAACCACATTGCCATCGACGGGAATCCGCTGCGCTCGATCCGCCGCTCGGCCATCTCGGCCGGCACGCAGGCGTTGAAAAAGTACTTGCGCACGCGTGGCAGTCCGCCCGAGGGCGTCGACGCGCTGGAACAGGAGTTTGACGAGTTTGCACTCCGTGAGATCCAGCAAAAGCAAGACGAACAGGGTGGACTCGTGCTCGACGAGGACAATGGGGAGGTTGCTGGCCAGTACGAGTACCTCTTCCGTGACGCAGCGTCGAATGGCATTCTCCAGATGGTCGACATGCGGCTCCAGATACTGCCCGAGCCGATCCAAGGAGCGGGCAAGTTCAAGTTTGCCGAGACGCTCGTGCAGCTTAACGTGTCGCGGAACCGGCTGGGGGAACTGACCAGTGCGATTGGAGAGCTCAAGGCATTGCAGACACTGACGGCCGAGGAGTGTGCGCTCACGACGCTTGATGCTTCGATCGCGATGCTGCCGAATCTGCAGCACGTGCGGCTCCGCAAGAACGCGCTCACGACGGACGCCGTGGAGACCTTTCTCGCGCGCGAGGCGAGCGCGAACATCTGCTACTCGCTCAAGGAGCTCGATTTGCGCAACAACCATCTCACGCAAATGCCCGCGCGGTTCCGGTTCCTGAGCCACGTAGACACGCTCATGCTGTCGTACAATCGCCTCCAGAATCTCGACGACTTTCCGTGGACGGCGATGCGCCACCTGTCGGTCGTGAGCCTCGCCGACAACCAGCTCGATGCCATCGGTCCAGTGTACGAGCTGCCTAACCTCACGTCGCTCTCGGTGGAGAACAACAATCTCCGCCAGATTCCGAGCGAGCTGGGCGCGTGTGAGAACCTTCGCGCGCTGTACATCGCGGGCAATCCTCAGCGCAGTGTGCGGCTCAATATCGTCAGCGAAGGCACGGATGCGATCCTCAAATACCTCAAGAACCGATTGCCAATCGGTTACGAGTCCCCGGCCAAGGCGTTTGCCGACACAGCGCCGCGCGTGCCGACCACGCGCACCAACAACCAGGACGAGCACCAGACTGGCGAGACGAGTAAGCCGCCACCCGTGAAGAACCCACGCGTCGACACCCAGACACCGGCGGCGAGAACGCTGGCGTTTGGACACGCTGGAGCTGGAGAAGAGACAGACAATAACCAGACGACCCACGCAGCGAGTCCGAACCCGGCCGAGTACAAGCGCGCGCGGCGTGCAACGTCTGCGGCCGCGCCAAGTGCCCACGTGGACCTGCGGCGACCGTCATTCGAGTCTGCGGCTCGGCAGCGCCCGCCTCCAGTGGTGCCTCCTTCGTTCCACACGCCACCACCAGCGCCAGTACACGCGCGTGCTGCACCCGCGGCGGCGTCCGACTCGACGCAGCAGCGTGATGAGAGTGAGGTGACGGACCTGGTCGTGCTGGGTTATGACGAGAAGATCCGGAAGCTGGAGATCCAGTTGGACGACTACGCGCTGTCGCAGCCGAAAAGGTTTGCGCTCAAGAAGGAGTTGGCGATGGTGCGCTCGCTCAAGATCCGCCACGTGCGCGCCAAGGAGCAGCAGGCCAAGTAATCCCAACATATCGCGTTTCTCATAGATCCCAAATATATAGACACGATCGTTACAGTGACGCTTCCTGTCGGACTCGCAGTCCCTCCACCCCGCCCTTTTTTTTTGTGGTTTCACTATCGCTGTTCCCAGCTTTACAGTGACCCCCCCCTCTCTCTCTATGCGTGGCCGTGGGCCGCCGGCGCTCGGTCGCCGTGATGAAGTTCTCGCACCGGCGCGCGACCAAACGGCCCGCGCTCTCCGCGAGGCGAGACGCTCGGGAGTGCTGAGTCTGCCGGCGCGAAACCTCACGTCGTTTCCCACGGAGGCGTACCATCTCGACGAGCACATGGACAAGGACGAAAAGAAGTGGGAGTGCGTGGATCTCGTGAAGGTGGATCTGAGCCACAACGCGATCCCGTCGCTCGCCGACGACATTGGTGGGCTCGTGACGCTCACATCGGTCAAGCTCGCGCAGAACAAACTCACGAGCCTGCCCGACGGCTTTTTCGAGCTCACGGCGCTGACGTACCTCGATCTGAGCCAGTACGTTAAGAGCTTCTCCTCGGTCACAATCTCAGTTGACCTATTGCCCACGGTCTCCGCTAACGCCTTGCATCCCATGTCGTAGTAACCAACTCTGCGGGCCACTGTCGGAAGCGTTTGGCTCGCTTACAAGCCTAAAGGAGCTCGCGCTCGCCAGCAACAAACTGCAGACACTGCCCGCCTCCTTGTCTCGCCTCGCGAGCCTCGAGACGCTGCGGATCGAAGAGAACGCGCTGACGCAACTGCCGAGCGAGATTGGCCAGCTCACGCGACTCCACACGCTGACAGCCCACACGAACCAGCTCACGGCGCTGCCGCCTTCGCTCGGGCTGCTGCGGAATCTGCTGACGCTCGATCTGAAAAAGAACAGGCTCGAGTCAGTGGGCGACCAGCTCGCGTCCCTGCCGTCGCTTAAGTTTCTCGACCTCCGACAGAACAAGCTCACCGTGTTTCCGCAGCTCCCGCAGGGTGCAGTGCTGGACCAGGTCTTTCTCGGGTTCAATGCCCTAAGCACGATCGACGAGGCGTCGATTCTGAGAGCACAAGACTCGATCACAGTGTTGGACTTGAGGGACAACAAGCTGAGCGTGCTGCCCGTGAACCTCGCGTGTCTCTACAAGCTCAAGACCCTGGACGTCGCCAACAACGACCTCTCGGATCTGCCACCAGGTCTCGGCTACCTCAAGCACTTGAACCATTTGCTCGTGGACGGCAATCCTCTGCGCGCGATCCGTCGAGGCGTCGTCAGTGGTGGCTGCGAGGCACTGAAAAAGTACTTGCGCACACGCGGCGCGCCGCCGGCAAACGCTCAGCACGTGATGGCCCAGGAGATCGACGAGCTGCAGCTGCTGCGGGAACTCGAGCAGGCCGTCAAGGCGGCGGCCTCCTCGGCTTCGTCTGGACGCCCGGGCTCGGCGTCCTTGTCTTCGGCTGTGCGAAGTAGTATCGACTTCACCAGCAGTGGCGTCCACGTGTACCGAGACGCGGCGGCGTCAGGCTCGCTCGACCTGTCCGACCACGTACTCCAAGTCATCCCGCACGAGCTGTGCCGGTCGCCCACCCACAACTTTGCCGGGACGCTGCTCCACCTGACGCTGTCCAAGAACCACCTCACGACACTGCCACGCGAGCTGGGCGAGCTTCACGCTCTCGTGTCGCTCACGGTCGAGGAGAACCAACTTCGCTCGCTCGATGCAGCCGTCGCGACGCTGCCCCGACTCGCTCTGCTGCGTCTCCGGAAGAACCAGCTCACAAGCGACGCGATCGACGCCTTTCTCCACGACGCCGGAGCGTCCAGAGGTCTCGCGCTCTCGCTCAAAGAAATCGACCTGCGCAACAACCTGTTGATCGACATGCCGCGGAACATTCGGTTCCTCTCGGCGCTCGAGACGCTTGGGCTCGCTCTCAATAAGCTCGAGACGCTGGACGGCTTCCCGTGGCACGAACTGGGGCGCGTGAGCGTCGTCTCCGTCTCCGACAACAAGCTGCGGTCGCTCGGGAACATCTACCTCCTCCCTCGCCTCGCGTCGCTCTCATGTGAGAACAATAATCTCGCTAGCATGCCCTGTGAGCTGGGCCTGTGTCCGCTCTTGACGGCCATCTACATGAACGGCAATCCGCAAAAGACGGTGCGCGGCGCGATCCTCGCCAAGGGAAGCCTCGCCATCCTCACGTACCTCAAGAACAAGCTCCCGCCCAATGCGACGCTGCCATCGCCGCCATCAGCCGCTGGGGCGACTGCCACAGTGGCTGCCATCGTGCCCAAGCCCGTGGCAGTTCAACTGCCCCGCAGAAAGAACCTCAGCATGTACGCTGCGACCGCTGGCGACGACGACGCCAATGAGCCTGAGAAGTCGTCCGGTGGGAAGCAAGACTCGCTGCGTTCGGCCTTGGCTGACGATAGAGACCCTGCGACGCTGGACGCTCAGATCGCTCAGCTTGAAGCTCAGCTCGAGAGCCTCGCTGTGTCGGCGGCCAAGCGGTTTGCGCTGAAGAAAGAACTCGCACTTGCTCGCTCGGCCAAGCTCCGCGAAGAGCGACGACTCGCCTCAAGAACCTAGAGAGGAATCCGACGGAGAGAGGGCGTCAAGCAGCGAGTGGCTATTACCGTAACACGAAAAGAACGGGCCTAATACTACAGAAACCAAAAAAGAGGCGTTGAGCTGGAAATAATCGAGAGGATGGAACTGTGCGCAGTATCGGTGGGCGCTAGACCGGCGCCGTGGCGCCGCTGTTGTCCACACCGTGTTCTTTACGGTGCCGTCGTCGGTGGTACCAGCACTCAAAGCAAAAGCCGAGAAAGGCGAGCGCGCCGACTCCAATGCCGATATACAGTCCATACGGAAGTCCCGTGCCGGCGTTCTCCTCTTGCGTCACGCGGGCCCCTGGGGGCGACACGTCGCCGACGTTTCCGCCCGACGTCGTATTGGCAGTCGTCTTGGACGGTGTCGAGGCGTCGCTGCCCATCTCCCCGACCGTGGCTGTGAAATACTTGGACGCGACGCCACACTGTGAAACCGAAATGTCGAGATTGCTGCCGGCTTGCGTGGGCGTCAGCGCCTTCGCGAGCGAGATGAGGATCGTGCCGTTCGCCGGCGCAATACCATTCAGAGCGAGTCCGTCGACCGTCACGTTGAGCGACTTTGACGGACACGTCGCGTCCGACTTGATGGTCACTTGCGTGCTCCCCACGGCGGCTCCTGAGGCCGAGGCGATCGTCGCGGCGCGTGCGGCTGTGGGGGCCATACAAACATCAAGTCAAACTCTTTCTCACCCGCATATTCACCACGAGACAGGAAGGAAACGTACGCGAGAGCGTCGCGATGGACGCGTAGGGCGAGCTGGCGCCGTTGGCGAGCGTGATGCTGACCAGCACGGCGTTGCCATCGCCCGTGGCAGCCTCACACGGGAGCCCGCCGTCCAGCGTGATGGTGCCGGCGCAGTTCTCGGCCGCACACGACACGTCATCGACCATGGCCCTGGCCACGGTCGGCACGGGCGTCGTGCACGCCGTGTCGGCCGGCTTCCCGCGGCACAGCGTCACCTTGTTGCACATGCTGAGCTTGGACAGGCGAGCAGCCTTGACGCTAAACGCCGTCGTGCACACGGTGGCGTCCGTGGCGCCGCCCGTGATGGCGGCCACGCCCGTGTCGGCCGTGCCCTGGGCGACCTGGACGACCTCGTCATTGCCGTCCAGCTTGGCCTGGAGCACGCTCGTCTCGCCGTCGTTCTTGATGAGAATCGCCCAGTCCACGGCCTGCTTGAGCGTGGCCGTGACCACGCAATTCGCGGGCGAGCAGCCGTCCTGCGGCGTCAGCGCCGTGACCTCGGGCATGAGCGTGCCGTTCGGGTCGCATGCAAGCGGCTTTTTGAGCCGAAACGAGATCTTGTAGTCGCCCTTCTTGCTGGCGTCGAAATTGCAGAACTTGAGCGGGAGCGAGCTCTGCCCGGCGCCCAGCGAGAGCGCCTTGTCTTCGAAAAGACAGGTCTTGCCGCTGGGACAGTCGGCGCAGTTGGCCACGGCTAGAGAACCAGGACGCCGTTAGAGAGGGGAGGGATATAGAACGGGAGAGGAGAGAACGCACCGTCGACAATAGTGGACGAGAGCGCGAGAAGCACCGCGAGCGCGGCAAGCGCACGCCGCGAAGAGACGCGCATAGTCAGTATCTCTATGGATAGAGAAGGAGGACCGCGATGGGTGTGGGGGAGAATGTTGGAACAATGTTGGAAAAAGGTTGGCGAAGTTGGATGTTGGATGTTGGACGCGTCCGCAACCCACCGCGACCTCCCAATGTTCTTCTCGCTATGCCGGCGACAGTCGACTCGACTCAGGACGGAACCGCCCTTTTTGCTACGGACGCCAACACCCCAACGTTGCTGGGAAATTCCAACTTGGAATCGAAAAAGAAAAAAAAAACACTTGCCCGTGTCGCACACAGAACAAACCCAGGGACAAACACCAGCAAACAGGCCGAGGCGTCAGCAAACCACAACGCAACAACACAGTAACTGGAGTCCGGTGTGGACAGGTCAGCTTCACCTACACCTAGCTTGCCGCCTTGGAAACTCCTTTTTGCGGTTTCAAATTGAAACTCAAAGATTTCCTCAGGAATTTCCAAGAACCATGCCCATTCTTACAGAGTCCGTAGTAAAACAGACACGCGTCTGTAGGAAATGGTGCTTGGCGACTAACAGGTTCAGCAAGATGTTCCCACCATCGCTTATACAGCTTGCATGCAGCCTCGATCTCTCTCGACCGTCGAGCCAGAACACCAAGCCCTTCAGCTTGAGCCGAGTCCTGGGTTCAGGACTTGGGGGTTGGGTGGCTGTGCCTCGGAGTCAGACTGCACAGCACACCTGGTTTCTGGCCAATCAGGCAGTAGGAGCTCAGCAGTACGCACATCAGTTCTTAACTCTTTGGGAGTTGTAGCATAACCGAATCCTGTTCTTATCTTCTTCGTTGTTCTGACGTTGAAGAAGATTTGGGTTTGACGGGGGTATTTGAAGAGGTGCAGAGCGCATCATCGTCACAAGTGAGAAAATCATGATCAACGAAGTGTGGCCGATCGAGCTCGGCGCGGCCGTCGGGCCGTTTCGTCTGGGCGACAGCATCGCCGAGGTGCTACATGCACTCAAGGTGCGTCTGCTCTCCAAGTCTGGGCTACTGAATCATCCTGGAAGTGCCCTAACACGGCAGCGCAATGTGACCGAACGACAGAGCCGCCTGCCAGTGCGTCCGTTCGAGATCATTTACGACGCCGCCGATCCATACCACAACCCGAATGTGATCGAGTCCAGCGAAGACGGCCTGCGCGTGAGTGATTAGCTGTGCTATTTTCTGTGTTGTTTTTTTTCTGATGGAGACGGTAGTTGCATATTGATGCCGTGCGCCAAGTGTTGGTCAAGATCGAGTTCTACGTTGTCAACAACGTGCCGCTCAAGTACGGACGCGTCGTGATCTTTGGCGGGGACATCCCAGCAACGTTCATGTCGATCTACAATGTGCGTTGGCCTGCGATTGCCTCGTCAAAGTACTAGCACGGGAGCTGTTTCTAATTCGCTCTTCGTGGGTTGCTGTCTAGCTGTTTGGACCGACCTTCCCCGGTCAGTACGACGCAGCGAACAAGGTGCGCCATCCTAAACATTATTCCGCATAATGCCTAAGCCAACAGCCGAGGTGGTTTGCTGCTGTGTAGAGTTATGTGCTGACGTACGAAGGCGCGAGTTTCACGTTCCCCATCCCGGCCGAGTACAGCCATCTCTACCAGAACAAGACCGATCTCCCGCTCGAGTTTCCTGTACGCACTGTGCCTACAATTGGAAATGAGAATCGACCACATACTCAAGCTTGCTAACGTTAATGAATTGTAGAACGGCAAGACCCCGGCAGCGTGCGAGTTCCAAGTGTTCGCGGGCGACAACCCTCGTGCTCCTCAAATGCCGCAGCCTGCAAGACGGTGCGACGAGCACAATACTGTACTGCAGAATGTCTTATAATGTCCTTGTCTAACTTGTTCAGGTGATCCCATACAGGCACTACTTTGAAGAAGTCGAGGTCGAGATCAGCGAGACCAACACCATCGCCCTAAATTTCAAGGGACGCAAGCAGCAGATCGAGCTGGGGTGGACCCCACAGGTCTCAACGCGCTCGTGAGTAGTGGGAAATCTGGCGCCAGTGTTCTCACATTGTGGCGTTGGGACAGGAGGTGATGAGTGAGATCGGGGCGCCCCTGTCAGTCTTCCGCAAGTCAGAGGACCATGACGATGGGTTCGTTTTCTCGGGTGGTGGTAAGGCTGACAGGGCGATGGCTAACTCAGTCTGCCCCGTTTGCAGATCGAGTGTTGCCGGCGGGACGGTTGGAGACTATTTCCACAACTACCCACATTTGGGACTCGACATTATGTACGATGCACTCCACGCCGCGACCAAAGTGATTCTCAAGACCAACGCTTTGGGGTACGCTCTGCGTTGATCTGTCCACAGAGCGATCAGAGCCTCACTGATCCCTCTCCACCCACAGGCATCCCGACTTTGGCGCCTATCAGAAATGTAACTTTCGTCTCTGCTTCCTGACGTCACCCGCGCTCCAGAAATCAGGCGTGAAAAAGACACGAATCCCAGCAATCTCCCCAGAGACGCCGGTAAATCTAGCTTATCGGCTGGGGCATTGCCATGGTTCGTCCGTCTCACCGTGATTTGATATACTTGTCACAGTGGAAGGACATTCAGAAAATGTTTGGCTCGAGCAGTGATCAGCGACCGCTCGTGCACGACGACGGGCTCGGTCTCCACCCGTTTGGGTCGAGTTTGTGCTACACGCCGATCCCAGGATGCACGTTTGAAGTGCTCAAGAACGGATACGTCGCCAGTGTCGCACTGTCGATCGCCTAAGCTGTGGATGGTCTCGTTCAAGCGAAGAGAACGTAGAGCTGAAAGAGTATTGAATTTTGAGTTTGAAATGATGAATGGATATCAACGCATATCGTGGTGTTTTAGTGGTGGGGTCCGCCCTGAGGTCCGTACGATCCTCCTGATGGAGGCGGGGGGGGAAACGGGTGCTGGTTGGGACCCTGCTGTGGCTGTTGGTTGTACGCGTACAGTGTTGGCTGCTGCTGGTAGTACCCCGTTGACGGTCCGTAGCGACCCGATTGTGGTGGCGGGGGTGGCGGCTGCGCATACTGTCCATGGGTTTGATGCGGTGGCTGGCCATAGTAGTTTGGCGGAGGGGCTTGTGGTGGGTACGGTGGCACCGGCTGGGGCGTGGCGTACGGCGGCTGGCCGTACAAGGGCACCGATGGGGGAGGAGGAGGCGGGGCATGGCCGTACTGGCCCTGCGGAAAGCCACCGTACTGCGATGCCCCGTGAGGAGGCTGCTGGTACTGTCCTGGTGCGGGTGGATACCCCGGCCCACCACCGGGTTGGCCATACCCTGGCGCCGTATACCGCGTGACACCGCCATGAGGCTGCGCCTGGATTTGCACGGAAGCAGCGTGAGAGTGGTAGTGGCTCTGGTGATGCTGCGGTGGACCGTGCCCATTACTGCCCCGGCCTCCTCGTCCTCGTCCACGTCCACGGCCGCCGCCGCCGCCGCCGTGGTGGCGACCACCACCACCTTGGTAGTCGGAGAAGTTGCCCGCCGGACCGCTCCCTATATCCACGAGTGTCCCGGCGTGCTCCCCTCCGCGGTTGCGCTTGCGGTTCTGGCGCTTGGCCGCCGCTTCGGCCTCGTCGTCCGAGTACACCGTCTCGTCCGTCTCTTCATCAAAGATGTTCGACGCGTCGGTTCCTTTGTCGCGGATGTTCTCTGGGACCAAGTACGTCGTGTGTTCAGTCGCGTAAAACACGGGTTTGTTAACCTCTGCCTGCGCCGGTATCTTGTCGGCGCTTTCGAACCGCACGAGGTACATGGGCATGAGCACGGGGCCAAACACTTCGTCTACGCAGCCCAACACTGTGCGGTCTTCCAGGCAAAACACACTGCCTTCGTCCAGAGGCTTGACGCCGTGGTCCGACTTGATGGTCACAATCAATCCTGGACGGTTGACATTGAGAATCGTGCCGCAGCGCGCGATCGGGCAGTCGGGCGTGAGCTCCCGGACGGCAGGCTCGCGCACGGGGACCGCGGCGACCTCATTCACCGTCTTAAGCGGGCCCGAGACTTTGTTCTCTTCTTTCTCCATCGCAGCCTCGATCTCGGCGCGCAGCTTGCGCGGATCGTCGTCGCCTTCGTCTTCGTCCGAACTGGCGTCGTCGTCGCCACTCGAGTCTTCGCCACCAGCGGACGCCGGTTCGCCAATCTTTCCATCCGCTTCTTGCTTTACCACGGTGTCTACCGCAGTGCCATTGCTGTTGCTTGCACTGGGCACGATGGGAGCTGGCGCTGGTGTGGACGCGTCCACGACCGCCGCCGTGACGAACTGCGATGAGATGGACTGAATCTCAATGGCGGCGTACTGCGCCGCGATTTCAATGTCAGAGAGCGGTCGCCCAGTGGCATCCGTCAGCGCAACACCAGCGGGCGTCTTGCTAGGCGCTTCTTCTTCTTCGTCGTCGTCGTCTGAGTCGTCCGACTCGTCTTCCGATTCGGAGTCCTCGCTCTCTGCTTCTACCTGCATGGCTTCATCGGCATCCACGACCTCCTTGACCGGCGTACTCGCTGGGACGACCACAAACGCCTCTCCACTGAGCGGCTGCTCCCGCTCGCATGTTGCGCTGCTGCTGCCGTTGGTCTCGACGCTCATTGCGGCCGCCGGTGCGACGCGTTCTGGTTCCGTGACGTTTGCCGCTGCGTCCATTTGGCTGCGTCGGTGTCACTGACCAACCAATACGGGAGCTAATTGCTTCTACCACATAACTAGCCTCGCTTAGTCAGTGGGCTTGCCACAAATATCGAGAATGATGTTCCCTGCCAGTATCCGAGACCTTTTCGATTTCGCTCACTTCAACTGATTTTTATCCAATCCGCAATTCCAGAATCACATTATCCACCTTCAATTATATTTCAGCCAATCATACTCCACTCTTTTCATTCAACTGACCAATCATCGCGACTTGTGCTGGGCTGTCCGACCTTTCCAGTTCCTGATTGCGTGTGGTCAAATGCGCACTTAGCGGAATCTTGGGATTGTTTGTCCCTCCCGTTCTGGTCCAATGCGATCTTCCTCTCGCTTCCGACGAGCAGCTCACTTCGGAATTTGCTTCCTTCTCATCAGCAAGCAACCAGACCCACCTAGCCGCCATGACGTTCGAATTGCCCAAGCTCACGTACGAGTACAACGCGCTGGAGCCGTTTGTGGACACCAACACCATGAACATCCACCACACCAAGCACCACCAGGCCTACGTCAACAACATCAACAACTTTATCTCGTCGGTACGTGGCTACTTCTCCTCTTGTCTTCCTTCGATATGGACTTCTATACTGATCACTGTGAGCAGGACAAGGGCACGGCGCTCCAGGGCAAGTCCATCCTCGAGGTTGTGCAGACCGCGACCGAGGCGCCCGTGCGCAACAACGGCGGCGGCCACTACAACCACTCGTGCGTTGCTACCAATGAATCTTATTCACAATGTGAACACAGTCCTAACTGACAGCATCTTTCGTAGGCTCTTCTGGACGTGGATGACCACGCCCGGCTCGACCAACACGGCGCCGCACGGTGCGCTCAAGGCCCGCATCGACCAGGACTTCGGCTCGCTCGACCAGCTCAAGGAGAAGTTTAACGCCGCCGCGTCCACGCGCTTCGGCTCGGGCTGGGCGTGGCTCGGTGTCAAGGCGGACGGCTCGCTCGCCATCTCGTCGACGCCCAACCAGGACAACCCGTTGATGCCCGGTGTGGAGACGCCCATGATCCCGATCCTTGGTCTCGATGTGTGGGAACACGCGTACTACCTCAAGTACCAGAACCGCCGTCCGGAGTACATTGCCGCCTTCTGGAACGTCGCCAACTGGGACAAGGTCGTCGAGTACTACGATGAGTTTGCCTCCAAGGGCAAGCCGGTGGAAGTCTGAATCGCGAAGAAAGCAGCACCGTCGTCCGAGCGCCACTCGGCACTCTGATCCGTTGGAGTCAGCATCCTTCCATTGCTGGCTGCGGCGTCATCGACCCGTGTTGCCTCCGCTCCTGTCGTCTTCAGTTTTTTCTTTCCCGCCAGCGTTGTCATCGATGGCCTGCCTCCTCGAAAGAGAATTTGGTTAATCAACGTTTGAACCCCTTTTACGATCAATCGTGGATTTCATGTCATGTTGGAGCCTAGTTTAAACACGAGTGGCGTGACTTTGAGATCGCCATATTCGGTCTTGGCTGTTTTAGGAGATCACAATAGAGTCGGCATTAGACGCTAGTCTTGCCCGTGCAAACAACCGCTGCATGGACGTACTCACGGCCGCAGCCGCGTACTCTTGCCGCACTTTCAGTAGCGCATTGACGCGCGCGTTGCCTGCTTCGTCGAGGTGCAACCTCGCACCGCTCTGGTCGACGAGGTCCACCCACGCAGTACCAGAGATGAGTTCTACAGCACCAGAGATCACCGTCTTCATGAGACAGGAGGAAACTGCTGCTCAACCAAACGCACGCACCTTTGACAAGCTTGGCCGCCGCGTTGATCGTCTCTAATTGTCTTTCCAGCGCGGTCTTCTTGGTCCTCATTGCAATCTCTTCCTCTGACAGGTTCTCCACCGCCGCGGCGTTTGAGCCTCTACGGGTCGTGCTGGGAGTTGGTGTTGTCGGCCGTTGGGCGCCACTGCCCGCACTGCCTCCACCGGACGGCGGGCGAGACCCTGGCTGCGGCGTCGTCGCACTCTGTGCCACCGAATCGCTTGGCACAACATTGCCAGAGATGCTGCTCTTGCGGCCGACTGTTGTGCGCCGCAGTGCGTCCAGCTCGATGCTCAGCTGGATCGTCTTCTGTTTGCAAAACTCGTCGAGGTCTTTGATGCACGTGGCTCGCAGGAAGCTGAGCAAGATGGCGCTCGAGACGTTCATGTTGTACATCTTGAGCGGCTGACTTTCTGATCAGCACCACGCATACAGACACGCACACACATGAGGTGAGACGGGACGCAGTTCTTTAGGCTGAGCTAGCGGCGAGCACGACGCACCAAAGCCATACTTCACCCAGACGATCATCGCGCCGGTCACGGCACAATTGGCGTCGTTTCGCTCAATCAATTTATAGAGGTTGAAGGTGGTCAATTCTATCAATTGATGAATCATATAACGAAATGTATATGTACATAACGGGTACAGCCGTTGTCCCAACGATAATGCCACTCGAAGTTCCAGCACCCAAGAAGAGAGAATGCTGCGTGGGATGCCCCACTTCAGCGCGTTCTCGCGGCCGCGACTCTTCACGCGCGCGTCCCTCTTCAGCACCGCGACGAGCACGACCGCTTCGGATGCTGATGCCCGCATTTCCGACCTCAAACAACGCCATGAAGCCTCCGGAATCGTCGTGAAACCGCGCAACTTTAGCTTTAGTGGCTGCGGCTTCTTGCTGCCGTACCACGTTGGCATCTCGTGCGCGCTGCAAGAGCTCGGCTACTTGACGCCAGCGTCACGCGTCGCCGGCGCGTCCGGTGGCGCCATCATCGCAGCGGCGATCGCCGCCGACGTGGATCTGCTGCTTGTCCAGGCCGACGCCCAGAAGATGGCGGGGTTCGGCCGCGCCAAGGGCACGTGGGGCAACCTTGAGCCGAGCCTGCGCGAGGTTTTTGCGGCGCGCTTTGCGCACGTGGACGTCGCGCAATTGACCGAGCGCCTGACCATCGCGACCCAGCAGGTCTGGCCCAAGCGGCAGCTCGTGCTGTCGGACCGGTTCCACTCGCAGGAGGATCTGGGCGACGCGCTCATCGCGTCGTGCTTTATCCCGTTCTACCTGTCGCGCCAGGCCATGGCCAAGTTTCGCGGCGAGCTACACGTGGATGGCGGGCTCATCAAGCTCGTGCCGGAGCTGCCCGACTATGTCCGCGTGTGTGTCTTCCACGCGCACTTGATGCGCCGCGACGACTACGAGATCACGCCGTCGCTGGACACGGACTTCCCGTTCACGATCTGGGAACTCGCGCGCTGGTCCCTGTTCCCGGCGGACGCGGTCGTGAACGACGAGCTCTTTCATCTCGGCCGCAAGTCGGCCGCACTCTGGGCCGAGAAGAAGCAACAGGAGATGGAAAGCAAAGGCAAATAGAAAACACAGTGTGGATTTGGGGTATTAGAGCTGCTCGCCCGATCCCGCGCCTTCGTCTTCCGACGAGCTGCTGGAAGAGGACGAGGACGACGAAAACACGGACGATCGATCGCTCGACGACGATGACGACGCCGTCTTGACGGCCTCATCGTCTCGCTCGCTGTCGGAGCTCACGGTCTCGGCACTGACGCTAGAGACCACCGACGCCGTCTCGGGTTTGTCCTCTTCATCCACGGGTTTGGCTGCTGGTGCTTTCTTCTTCGACGGCGTCGAGGTGCGCGGCTTTGCAGGGGTAGGGGCCTTGGCCTTGGGCTTGGACGGTCGTCGAGGGGCCTTGGCTTTTGCGGGCGTCGTAGTAGTACTAGCACCACTATCAGATGGGAGCGGTTTGCGGGGAGCAGGCAGTTTCTTGGATGGACGCCGTGGCGGTGGCGTCGGCTTGCTTGGCGTCGGCTGTGGAGGTGTCGGCGTGGGCTTTGCGCCAGCGTCCGGACTTGCGTCTGTTGACTCGACGGCTTTGAGTTTCTTTGGCGGTGGCTCCATTGCTCGCTCCATCATTCGCTCCATCGCTCGCTCCATCTCTTCCTCTCTACAATATACAAAATAGACATACTGAAGTCAGCTTTCCCATGCAAAATCGCACGCCCATTCCAACGGCAGAACGCACTGTCTGCGTCTCTCCTCGGCGAGTCGTTTCGCTTCGGCGTGTTCGAAACGCACTCGCTCCAACTCGCGGCGCTCAATTTCGTCGGCTTTCTTGTCCAGCAAATCCAGCAGCTGCGTACTGTACTGCTCATTCCAAGAAAGTACATCAGTCTCATTTGAAGTGCCCACACGTCCCTCTCCGTACTCACCATGAGGTTGTTGGCATAAATAAACTGCTCGGGGTGCTCGCCAAAGACGCTGTCCTTGGTAAAGTACTGCGGCAGCTTGGCAATGTAGCTCGGATACGTATAGTCACGAATGGTCACGGGAATCTCAATCATGGTCTCACCGTAACCGTTCACTTCTTCGCGCTTGCGCTCGTGGTATACGAGCGACTCGAGGTCGTCTTCAAAAACGTCCGACTCGTCCGAGTAGTCGTCGGCGTCCATCGCGTCGTCAAAGTGCTCGACAAACTCGGCGTCGTCACCACGAGATCCGTTCGCATGTGATTTGGATTTAACCTCTGATTTGTGGGCTTGGATCTTGGCGGACTTGTCCTTGTCCACCACAGGATGCTTCTCGTCTGCCGGTGCCTTCTTCTTCTTTGCACTTGTGGGTTTCCGAGTGGGCGCCGCTTTCTCCGCTGGCACCGACCCTCGCTTGGCTGGGGACGCTTTCTTCTTACTCGCAGCACCCGTCCGAGCCACAGCCGGCTTCTTCTTGGACGCCACTGGCCGCACTTTCTTCTCGTCAACGCGTGCGCTTGCTTCGTGAGATGGGCCCGCCGGTGGTGGCGGTGGCGGGGACGGCGGTGGAGGAGGCGGGGAGGCTGGCGGCGGAGGCGGCGAGCCGTTCTCGACCGATGCCACCGACGGAGAGGGAGCCGCAGAGGATGCGTGCGCCTGGTCCTCCGAGTCGCTCGAGCTGGCGCTGCTGCTCGACGAGCTACTGCTGCTGCTGCCAGAGCTGCGGGGGCTTCTCCCACTCATAGTACGGGTAGTATTGATGGGTCGGCGCGTTGGAGCTTATTGTTGCGCAAGAAACAACGGAGCTGGTTAAAACTGTGGACCACACCAGCAGCTCTACTATTCACTAGAATTGACAAAAGGACCTATTTCAGCCAATGGATTAGGTTTATATGAGTCGGACGCATTCCTTTAACCAATCAGATCGTCTCACTGTGATTGCGGGACTATGTATGACCATCATTCTGTCGTCTCACAATGTGAGCGGTTCAGGTGCATGGCCCTGGACATTCGCCATTTCACCATGTTGCTGCTGCAGAGCCGTCGCGTGGTGCTGCGTGGGCTGCGGCACCTCGACCGCCGGCAGCCGTGGAAGAACCCGCTGATCGTCTCGCGGCTGCAGACAAGCCACAGCGTCCCTCCCCGTCTAGAACACCACCAGCGTGGCGTGCTCAGCTTTGCGACGTCGGCTCTGGACGACGAGGCCCAGCACAAGCAACGGCAGCAAAAGGAGCGCGACGACAAGGCCAAGCTCGAGGCGCTTGCCAAGGTCGTGGACGCCAAGGAAAAAGACATGACCAAGCAGATCTTGACGTTCCTGCTGCGCCATTTGTGGCCCAACGAGAAATCTCCCGAAGCGCGCGAGATCAAGCAGCGCGTGCTGCTCTCGGCAGGCCTCGTGCTTGCGTCCAAGGCGCTCACGATCCAAGTGCCGTTCCTCTTCAAGGAGCTCGTGGATTCCATGAGCATCGCGTCCTCGGTCGTCTCGCAATCGCCCGAGGTCGCGGTGCCGCTCGCACTCGTCTTGGGGTATGGCGCCGCGCGCTTTGGCGCGAACGCGTCCTCGGAACTGGGCAACGCCATCTTCTCGAGCGTCACGCAGAAGACCATCCGATCGGTCGCCATGCGCATTTTCGACCACCTCCATGCGTTGGATCTCAAATTCCACTTGAACCGGCAGACGGGCGCTCTCGCGCGGACGATCGACCGCGGCTCGCGGTCCATTGACACAGTGCTGCGGTCCGTGGCGTTCCGCGTCGCGCCCACGGCACTCGAGGTCGGTCTCGTGTCGGTGATCATGGCACAGAACTTTGGACTGCCGTACGTGGGCGTGACGCTTGGCACGATCTCGGCGTACACGGCGTTCACGGTCGTCGTGACCCAGTGGCGCGACGAGATCCGCCGGCGCATGAACCAAGCCGAGAACGAGGCCGCCGGCAAAGTGATTGACTCGCTCATGAACTACGAGACGGTCAAGTACTTCAACAATGAGGCCCACGAAGGCGCGCGGTACGACGACTCGCTCAAGGCCTACCAGCAGGCCGCGCTCAAGACGCAGACGTCGCTGTCGCTGCTCAACGCCGGGCAGAACGGGATCTTCAGTATCGGCCTCACGGCCATCATGTACATGGCGAGCCAGGGCATCGCCGCCGGCGAGCTCACGGTGGGGGACTTGGTCTTGGTCAACGGACTGCTCTTCCAGCTCTCGATCCCGCTCAACTTTATCGGCATGCTGTACCGCGAAGTGCGCCAGTCGGTGACCGACATGGAGGCCATGTTCAAGCTGGGTGCGGTCCAGCCGGCGATCACGTACAACCCGGAGCCGCTGCGGCTCACGGGCAGAGAGCCAAAGTCGATCGAGTTCCGGGACGTGCAGTTTGCGTACCGCCCGGATTACCCCATCCTTCGCGGTGCATCGTTCAAAGTCGAGGCCGGCAAGACCGTCGCGATCGTGGGCACGAGCGGCTCGGGCAAGTCCACGGTGCTTCGCTTGCTGTATCGGTTTTACGACCCGCAAAGCGGTACCATTCTCATTGATGGCAAGGACGTACGGGACATTGACCCGCACGATCTTCGCCGCGCGATCGCGACCGTGCCACAGGACACGGTGCTGTTCAACGACACCATCTTTTACAATATCAACTATGGCCGCCTGGACGCGACCAAGGACGAAGTGCTCGAGGCCGCGCGCGTGTCGCAGATCCACGACTCGATCCAAAAGTTCCCCAAGGGCTACGAGACCCGCGTCGGCGAGCGCGGGCTCAAGCTCTCGGGCGGCGAGAAGCAGCGCGTGGCCATCGCCCGCGCCATGCTCAAAGACGCGCCGATTCTGCTCTTTGACGAGGCCACGAGTGCGCTCGACTCGGAGACCGAGTCGGAGATTGTGCGCGAGTTTGAAGCCATGGGTGCAAACCGCACGGCCATCATGATTGCCCATCGCCTCTCGACAGTGCAGGACGCGGACGAGATCCTCGTGTTTGACAAGGGCGTCGTGGTCGAGCGTGGCACGCACGCCGAGCTGCTGCGGAACAAGCGGGGCAAGTACAGCGAGATGTGGGCCCGCCAAAACATCCACGGGGTGCCGTCCAAGCCCGTAGCGGTCACCCACACTGATTAAACGTCCCGGTAGAACGATTATATAGATACTGTATTGCCGTCCCGCAGTGTCTCTTTGCCTCCATGTCCCTGTTTTCTGTACGCGGTGATTCGATGCGATATCACTTTGCTTCTTTCTCTGACGCATTGATTCAAGCTCGGAATCACGAGTTTCGCGCATAGAAGATGAGCCGGGGTGTCCCCAAGAGCATGATGGCCCCTTGTCAATGGCAAACCACGTAGCTGCCAAGCAATGACAGTTGCCACGCGTGGCAGTAAGGTAAAAGGATCAGCTTCTTTTCCCTGCTTTCGACGCTTGACAACAATAACGTCACAGAAACATCTATGATCCACGTCGCGGTTGGTGACTTGAACTTGAAATTGCATCAAAGGAGATTCGGTGGGCAGATTGTCGAGAAGCCAGAGCTGTCACCTGATAACTGCCAAAATTGCTTTATATCAGTATCTGTATTCAAATTTGTTTGTGAAGTGTTCTTTCTACACTCTTCAGGCGACACAGTATACTGAAAAAACTGGAGTGCAAAGAAGCGCCAATGTTGGAATCGTGACAAGAAGGAACCTCCTGGGAACGTACGACGTCGCCGCCTGTGTTCCGTGGGCCAATATCTTGGGTTTTGGCACCTAGGTATGACGTTGCCGAGCATGTGGTCGAACGCTTCCTTCCATGTCCTCAGTAGAAGCTGCACATCGTCTGGCCCTCGTCTTGATGGACAACATCCACTTTGGAAAGCCCCAGCTCCACTCAGTGAGTGGAGCTGGGCTTCCAAAGTTCTCCGAGTGAGACTCTCGGAGAGTCGGAGCTGCTCGACGAGGATGGACTTAAGTCTCACTTGGCAATCTTCCGCTAACGCCTTTAGTTATTCATAACGGAGATGTTCCTCAAGACATTCGCCATAATGGGCGTGTTCGCCTTGGCGGTGCCAGTCTCGGTCCGCGCGCAGACTGACCCGCTCAAGGTCATGAGCTTCAATGTGCGCACGTCAGACGCCAAGGATCCGTGTCCTTCCGGCTGCTGGGAGCAGCGCAAGACGCGCGCGCAGCAAATGCTCGCCAAGTACGACCCCGACTTTTTCGGCACGCAGGAGACGGCGCCCATCCAGACCGCTTTCTTCAACGAGACGCTGGGGTATGCCGCCGTGGGCGAGTGCGCGGGGCCGTGCGAAGGCAATGAACGCAACAGTATCTTCTTTCGTCCGGCCAAATGGGAGGTGCTGTCGACAGACACGTTTGCGCTGAGCGACACGCCCGAGGTGATCCCGAGTAACACGTGGCACCTCGAGTATCTGCGCGCCGCCGTGATGGCGCGGTTCAAAAGCACAACCACGGGCAACACTGTGTGCATGCTCAACACGCACTTTGACGTCAGCCGTGGCCACACCCAGTCGTCCGTGCTGGTCGCGAGCCGCTTTGCCCAGTACTGCCAGAAATTCGACACTGTCGTGCTCACGGGCGATCTCAATACGCAACCCGAGACAAAAGCCATCCAGTACCTCGAAGACAAGATCGAATTGAGTGGCGGCAAGACGCCGCTCCCCATGTATGAGTCACTCACGGCCGCGGGTGCCGGTGGAGCGACGTGGATTGGCAACTCCTTTAACACCATGCCGCACAGCAAAAAGATCGACTACGTATTTGCGCGCCGCGACTCGCACACGTGTCTCCAAAAGGGCGAGGTCATTGCGGACGGCTTTGACGGTGGATTCTCGAGCTCGGACCACGCCGTGGTCATGTCGACGTTCTGCATTGGCGAGGCTGGCTGCACCGAATGCCTGGAAGGTTAGGATTCACCCAAGTAAAACGTATGTGACGTGTGAACACTTCAATATAGCGACTACGGTACTGCCCAGAGGTTAAAGAGCGCGCCAACCGCACATTATTATTCATGGAAATACGGTAGACAACGGAGAGACTGATGTGCCTTTGGTGGTCTTCCGGTCTAAGCATCAGCACATTTGGTAGCGTTTGCATCATGATATCACTGTATCCAACGGTGTCAGTTCCACGGCACAGCTCTTCCGTTCGGACCGCCGATGCACTCCTTGACGTAGCCAGCAGGTCAACAGCACGCATCACCTCTGCAGAGGAGAGCGGTCCGACCTGAAATTCAGTTCTGACTGCCGGTTGAAGCGACTGGCGGCTCTATTGTCCGACGTGAGGCGCTTCAACTTTGCAGACTCGGTGTGTAAAGAACAACGGCAGTTGGCATTGTCGCCTACGACAGCATTATATCGGGTGATAATATAGCTGCTTGGACGGTTGACTCGCGAGTGGTCCACACGCACGTGTCGCTGCTCGGGCGCTGCTATCAGTACCCTGTCGTTTGCTCACCTTGGTTTCAATGGGTATCAGTGAGAAGCGTTGGACGATCTTTCTCGATGCATATCCTCCTACTCAACGGATCGGAGCCTCGGTGTTCTTCCCCTCTATGTATTGTACTGCGACTCTGTGTGGGTCCTTCCGCGTCGCGTCCGGGGTTCCATCAGTCAAGCCATCAGCAAAAAATCTCATGGCACACGTCACATATTCACATATCACATATTATTTACTTTGCATCCGCTCCAATCTGGCTAGTTCTTGAGGCACTCGGTGCAGCCCGCGTGGCCAATGCAGAACGTCGACATGACCACGGCGTGGTCCGAGCTCGTGTATCCACCGTCGTAGTCGTCCACAATGATCTGGCCCTTCTGGAGACACGTGTGCGAGTCGCGGCGCGCAAATACGTAGTCGATCTTCTTGGTGACTGTCTGGTTGCTGAACGAACTGCCGATCCACGTGAATCCGCCGGCGCCTGCGGCCGTGAGCGTCTCGTACATGGGGAACGGCGTCTTACTACCACCCAATTCGATCTTGTCTTCGAGGTACAGGATCGGCGCGGTCTCGGGTTCGGTGTTGAGATCACCCGTCATGACAGCCGTGTCAAACGGTTGGCAGAACTTGGCAAAGCGGCTCGCGACCAGCATAGACGACTGGTTCTGGCCACGCGTAATGTCGTAGTGCGTGTTGAGCATGCACACAGTGTTGCCCGTGACCGTACTGCGGAACCGCGCCATCACGGCGGCACGCAGGTACTCGAGGTTCCACGAGTTACTCGGGATCACCTCGGGCGTGTCGCTCAGCGCAAACGTCGTGACGTTGAGAACTTCCCATTTGGCTGCACGAAAGAAGATGCTGTTGCGCTCGTTGCCGTTGCACTCGCCTGCGCACTCGCCCACAGCGGCATACCCTAGCGTTTCGTTGAAGAAGGCGGTCTGGATGGGCGTGGTCTCCTGCGTACCGAAAAAGTCGGGGTCGTACTTGGCGAGCATTCGCTGCGCGCGGGTCTTGCGCTGCTCCCAGCAACCGGAAGGGCATGGGTCCGGCGCGTTCGACGTGCGTACGTTGAAGCTCATGACTTTGAGCGGGTCCGTGATCGGCGTCGAGCATTCTGCCGCGTTAACCGAGACCTGCGCGGTCGAGGCGATGGCAGCCGCGACGAGGATAGTCTTGAGGAGCATGTTGGTAAGTCAGGAGTGGTCGAGTTGGTGCTGCGGCAGAAGATTGTAAAGTGAGATGGCGTGGGTGGGGGCACTCCCCATTGTTCACCCTCGCCTTTCTCCAGCTCCCTCTAGTACTACTGGCAGTAGTGCTGAGTCAGCACTGCTGAAGGGGGAGAGAGAGGCGAGTGAAGAAACCATGCAGGCTTTTGCGGGAGAAATGGAAAGGAGCAGCAGCGGAATCTCTCTGACGAAAGCGTGCGGCCGACTCTACGGACAAGTGTGCAACAAAGCATGCTACTAATACTGATTTATAGTACGGGAGTCGGAGTCAACTTCAATTGTTATGTATTACATATCGTCGGGAAATGATGAGGCTTTGCCTCGTTCGCTGGATGCCGCAAGTCGACATTCTTGGCCAATGGATGATCTGGTCCTGCACTGGGATAGTCGGACGCTACCCATTATTAAAATAAGATCTGTGACGGCCGAAGCAGCGATGAAAGTCTCTTCATGAGACCCTCACCCGCCGTCCTTTACACGGAATCTGGATGTTGTGGGCAAAATTGAATCATGCCATGTTGGACGATAACAGCCGCCCGGCACTTCAACGAGTGCGATGCCGCTGGTCGTCGATTCGACTGTTAGCAATGCCCGGATGTTCGGGCACTTCAAGTCATTGGATAATACCATCACTCTCCTCAATGAACGCTCGCCCTGATGGCGATGAATCTAAACGCATCGAACTCGCGGCTTCTCCGAATCTGCTAATACTCATCAAAGGGAGCAAAGAGCTGTAAGAAGTTTTGCTCACCAAGAGCACACTGTGAGCTGCTACAGTACAGTGGATTTCCTCTCACTCCAAGATCATGGGTGGACAAACGAAAGCAGTCGATTCACGCGGTGTGCAGGCTCGATAAGGCTGAGCGAGACGCCAGTTAATGGGGCGGGTGTGGTTTGCGAATCGAGTATGACTGTGTGTGGGAGGCGAAGACTGTCAATCGGACACTTGCCTCGTTGGTGATGCTGATACAGGCAAGGCGTGGTCTTTGGTCGGTCTCGTCCGGGCGAAGACTGCACCTGAATGAGAGACAGAGTGATGTCCTCCCGCCGTTGAGTCTGAATCCATCCGTAGTACTGTAGTACCAGTACTCCCGTTGAGGTATTCCCCTCGCGTCTCGCTCGCCATCGGGTCACCAGCACTTGTGACTCCAGAGCCCACGGACGCAGACTTCTGTCACTTGTGAGTCTCGTGACGCGGCAGCACTGAGGAGACTCGCGCACCCGCGTCGCACTCGAAACCTCCATGCCAAACGTCCTTGCGCGTGTTTATCAGTTGTCTCACACATTGTACTACGTAGTACTAGTGAATAGTAGTACTCTACTTCTTACGCTTACTGAGGAGTAGTAACAGGGACATACTTGCCGCTATCCGGGAGCTCCGCCTCGTCCTGCTTGTCTGACTTGCGCAAGAGCGACAACGCGGCGCCGACGACCGCGGCGTTGCACAGCGCCCAGTTGACCCAGAGCTGCCCCACAGGAACGACCTCTTGCGACCCGATCCACCACGCGAACGCCGCGCTCAGC